>JADDOH010007014.1:0-35437 GCA_016648135.1 Agrypnia vestita | reverse complement strand
AGTGCCATGACCGAAAAATCGACTTGTTCCTTGTTGTTTTAACGAAAATGTATAAATATTTTTGTATGAAAAAAGTAAAGTACTTTTCCAGTGTGAATGCAAGTCGCAGACTTCACAATATAACGAAAAAACAGCGCTCCTCTATAGCCGCCCGCTCTAGAGACCTTCTAAGGTTACTTTAAAAAATAATACTTAAATAAAACAATATAATATTAATCATTGTTGACATCATCAATATGCATTTCCATAGAAAAATAAAACATGTTTATAATAATATTTCGAAATTTTCGTGATTAACTTTGTGGAAGTTCATTGTAAATAACTATGAATAGAACACAACGTTGTTTACTTCACACAATGACAGTTTAATTAAATAAATAAATTAAAACGTTTTCGATGCTTACTGCATCATCTTCAGTAATATACTAACTTAAGACTAGAAGACATTTTATTTACTACATAGGGGCGGGAGTTGTCGGGAGTGGGGGAGGGGCAGGCGGAAAGTGAAAGTGGTTGCTGGGAGGGGCTAGTATGGTAAGAAGGGGGGATGTAATAAGTGGTGTTTGTATGTTTCAGGCCTTATCATTATTTCGATGAATTTCTATATTTTCCAAAATGTCCAATTTCTTTCCTTTTTTGCATACATGCAACACCTCCACGTTATCATACTTGAAGTGATGTCCCTCTGATCTCACATGGTCTGCCATCTCTGAATTAATATTGAAATTTTTTATCCCTTTAAAATGTTCATCTATTCGCGTTTTTATTTTTCTTCCGGTTTGTAAAAAATAAAAACTTGTATAAAAAAAATAAAAATTTGTTTGTAAAAAATAAAAACGCGTCATTGTGTGAAGTAAACAACGTTGTGTTCTATTCATAGTTATAGTTAAAAACCTGTTTATTTGTCAAAGGTCTCCGCCTCAGGTTAAATTGTCGAACGACTCATTCCAGTTAAAAAGGTCAGCATTCTGTGACGTGTCGATGGAGAGTAAAAAAACAATGAGTGATCGTAAATTAATAATTATTTCGTGGATTTGTGGAATTGTACAAAACATTTGGAATATCTCACATCTCAATAAGGGGGTCGATTAAAACAGTAGATACGATGGCGAATGTATTTTCCTGGAAAAGAAATGGAATTCAAATCGTACATGATATGACTTCATGGTGTTTTCTACAGGGTTTGTGGAATATCACTCACTTAATATTGCGTTTTTAATGGAAAAGAGTTTGGTATAACTAATTGGGTAGTACACGTACGATTCGGTCACTCCCATTTTCGGACAGCACACTAAATTCATTGATTGTTAGTAATGTTTGCGTTTATATTGTCTATCCCAACACTAAGAATAGACGGACACGTCTCAGTCATATTACACAAGAGATCTATGACGAACACAGCTCAAGGACATACAAAGTGTTCTCTAGAATTGTTGGACGCGAGACACGGAAATATTGGTCGCTTGAAATGTTTAGCAGTAATTAAAAAAACATAGGGAAAGTACATTAAAAAGTATTCTGTTGCGCGATACAAGAATTCCCTGGCCATAGGTTTATCGCAGCGACACAGAATGTACTTATAGCTAAAATTGAGAAATAATGATTTCCACAGGCTTACGACCACACACACACGCATACACGCACCCACACACACACACACAAACACACACAAGCACACACACACACACACACACACACACACACACACACACACACACACGCACACACACACACACACACACACACACACACACACACACACACACACACACACACACACACACACACACACACACACACTAAATACATCACCTTTAAGATTTAAGTAAGTAATTTTATAGATATTATTGCAAGTGTATATATGGAGCAGATATTATTCAAATGTTTTAATCTTTTTCTTTGTAAAACATCTTCATGAATATCATTGAAAGATTTGGCAGATACTTCGTGGTGCAACATTATAATTTCAAATATGTTTTATTATACTTTGTAATACACACACAATATGAGTTATTAAATTACAAATATAGTTTCGAGAGGAGCAGTCCCTCTCATCATCAGGTATAGATAATAACTAACTTAAATACAAAATTTATCAATCTAATTGGGTAGGTCAGGGGGGTCAGGGGGGCGCGCGGCAGGAAGGGTATTTTTTTCGCCGAACAGCTCTAGGAGTGGTGAAGTGGACTGAAATGTGATATTATTTATTAATGTGTTTCCAGAATTTAAATTTTTTAGGATTTCAATGGTTTCCAAACTATTCATTATCCATCGTCTATGAGGAACCGAGTGGAGTAATTTTAATTTGTGACTATCGAAAGAATGATTGGTGTTAATTATATGATTGGCAAATTCGGAGAAATTGTTATTTTTTAAGCATAACAATTTCTCCGAATTTGCCAATCATATAATTAACACCAATCATTCTTTCGATAGTCACAAATTAAACCTGATGATGAGAGGGACTGCTCCTCTCGAAACTATAGTTGTAATTTAATAACTCATATTGTGTGTGTATTACAAAGCATCTTCATGAATTTTAAGCTTCAATTCGAATAAATAAAAAAATAAAAATATTTGGACCCCTTGGATGAAGAAATTTATAGATGAAATAAACTGATTTCTATTTACATTTAAAATAATATTTTAAGGTACTTATTTTATACATCACATCAACATTGACGAAGTGTTTTATAAAAGGAATGGTTATTACGAGCGGATAATAAATTAAAACTTTGTAATTCGTGAAGTAAATTATGATGTTTCAGTATGCTACACAAAACATTTGTGCAGAAACTATTTAAAATAATGTTTTATCATCAATATTTTAAAACGACGCGAAAGAGAGGGCGACCGCGGAAGACGTGGCATGACCAGATTAACCAGATACTGGAAGATGGTCCCCCCGGAAGAAGCCTCAACAACCGGTGAGCTTGCATGCGAAAATGTATGAATGCGCATCAGGCGAGAGTTGTATCTCAAGACAGAAGAGTGTGGGGCTCTATCCTCTCTGCCTACCCCCACGGAAACGGCATGATGGTAGGTAAGTAAGTAAGTAAAACGCCACATTCGCAGAGGTGACGTCTCGCGTACCTGTATTGTAAAATATCCTGCTTTACCCTATTTTTTTTTTTTTTTTTTACTATTTACTATTTATTTCCTGAATCGTAACACCGTGGTAAGCCGAACGGGCAACCTAAAACCCAAATTATGCAAACGTAAATTAACAAATAAAAACTTAATATTATTCTTCATTGAGTAGCTTGCTGGTCTTGTGGTCAGGACTCTCGCCTCATGATCCAAAGATCGCGGATTCGAACCTCACTCCAGACCAGCAAGTTAGTCCTATTTTCATAGCACAAGCGTTTAGCTTAGTTTGAAAATAGTAAGAATATTGATTTGACACGTATTCCGCGTTCGCAGCTCTATTTAAAAAATATATATATTATTCATTTTCCTATATTTGGATTTTTTTTTTTAATATTTTGATTTTTGAATTAAATTTGTTAATATACAATTGTATCCTGAGGAAGGGGCCATGGGATCTGAAACATGTTGATATTTTTCAAAAAAAAAGTGGTGAAAACAAAGTTCATTTTTCATATAAAAAAATTAATAAATTTTTGGATTTATCAAATTTTGAATGGTTTTTTCATACAACTTATTAAGTTGTATGAAAATATTTCAACGCGTCTGGTAGACGCGAAACCTGATTATAGTATAATTTTGGATTTTTGGAAATTTTTTATAACTCCCTTTCGTAGCGTCGCCCGACCAAAGCCCAACGTGTAGGTTAAGCGAAAAAAAAAATGTTTCAACTAGTAAATGAAAAAGGGAGTATAATAAAAGCTTGGTTTTTATGGGTTACCTTTTTACTTCCTTTCTTTTAACTCGTGTTGTCTACTTGCTTGTTTTCTTGACGAAAAAACTTTGAATCGATTTTTAACCCTTTTCCCGTGATCCAATCGAACTGAAACTTTGCAAGCAGATTCGAGGCGACGATCAAGAAGACCTATCAAATTTTCGTTAAAAAAAAATAATAATTGAAGTATAATTTTGGATTTTTAGTATATTTAATTGATTTTTAAAATTGGAAACCATACAAATGTTTGATTACTACCAACAGCGGCCTGACGATGTCACGGAATATTTAAAATTTGAATTAATCTGTCGGTATATGTAATAGATACTTCACTACGAATTTCGAAAATTTATGACAATTTGTTCACAGATGACAGCAAAATTCACAAATATATCAAAATCTTGATTAAATTGACTGACAAATGTTTTTAGAATTTAATCTTCAAAGTATGAAGTGTCACATCAAAGCTCAAAACATTCGAGATTTTAGAAATATATTAAACTCCTGAAAGTTTAATGTTATGTTATATGTTTTAATTCGTCTTCAATTGTTGTTACATTTTACAAAGAAAGGGAGTATAATAAAAACTTTTTTTTATGGGTTGGTTTTTTACTCCCTTTCTTTTACTCGTAAAGAAAGGGAGTATAATAAATACTTTTTTTTTATGGGTTAGTTTTTTACTCCCTTTCTTTTACTCGTAGGTCTGCTTGTCCGCCGAAAAAACTTTGGATTCATTTTTAACTCTTTTCCCGTGGTCCAATCGAGCTGAAATTTTGCAAGCAGACTCGTGGCGACTACAAAAATAATCTAACAAATTTTCGTTGAAATTTTTATTAATTATTATATTATAATTCTGGATTTTTCGAAACATTAACGGTTTTTTCAAACTGGAAACCATACATACAAATGAGAAAGGAGCCCGACGCGTGGAGAAAGCGCCAAACCTGTTTCAACTAGTAAATGAAAAAGGGAGTATAATAAAAACTTGTTTTTTATGGGTTAGTTTTTTTTCATATAAAATGCTTAAAATTAACAAATTACGGTAACGTGTACGTATTTTCTAATTTGGTATTCTGAGAGTAACTTATAAAATTTTCACCCGAACTCCAAGAGGTAGAATATTACAAGGACAAGGACATGTGTTTGGGTTTTCCAATCCACAGATGCAAATAAACTTGTCATTCCAAAAATGACGAATGCGTTTTGAATTGTATGAAGAATATTGATTAATAATTACTAACCGCAAAGGTGACTGTAATTTGAATGATTGTCTACCGCCATTATTTTTTGTGATATTGATTGCTGAACGATTGAGTTTTTAACGACAGTTAACCGGTCGATTAACGCATTTTGCTACGGCCGCCTCTCCGCAGATCGCCAAAAAGATGCTATAAATTCACAAGGGCTGAGCAAAGACGCGAAACAATGCTCCGTCATTTTTGACGGGTTACAGCTAGTAGACACATATTTATATCCATTATATATTTGTGATTTGCAAAGCTCAGTTGTTTCATTTAAGAAAACGGAACATCCAGAAAAAAATACTTTATCAAATCTTACTTATCAATCAATACTTTTCGAATACTTTATAAAATACATATCCAATCAAGAGCCAGATGATATTAGAATCAATTTAATCCAAACATCCGTGTAACTAAATTATTATATAAAATGCTCTAAAAAGAATTTTGCAGGAAAATAATATTATTTTTTTAAATAAGTGATTACTTAAACATGAATTGTAAGAAACACTAAACGATTAGAACATATTTTTATTAATTAAAGATAATAGTCTTCTTAGTTATACATATTATTGAAAAAGAAATATGACACATGTCCATATAGATCATTCAAAGCCCGCAAAGCTTATTAATTTTCTTTATTTCTAAAACATCCATTGTTGGGTAATTTATTGATTGATTAAATAAATTAGTTTGTGTCATGAATATAAATTTTAATTGAATAACTTTGTATAAACCACTTAAATAATGACTCTACGTCTACCGGTTTCAAAACCACCGTATCTTCATCAGGACTGACGTATAACTGACTGACGTAAACCGGTAGACGTAGTCATTATTTAAGTGGTTTATATAAAGTTATTTAATTAAAATTTATAATTATGTCCAACCACAAAGTTAACCCTATAAACATCAAAAATATAGTTTGTGTCATTTTAAGGCGATGTGTTTATTTAAAATATATGAAACCTAGTGAATAAATTTTAATTTGATACCTTGTTGCATAAAAATGTAATTCAAAATGCAAGAGAAGCAATTAGTAAAAATTGTGAACCTGAAGTTGAAGTGAATTGAAGTGAACCCTGTACTGGTTCCGCGTGTTACAATTTACAACATTGTTTGTATGTCGACTACAAAGGTCGCAGAGTTTAGTAATCCATCGATCGATTCGGGGTTGCGATAGGAAAATTATTCATTACAGTACGGGGAAATCGCCGTAGAAATTTTCCAAGGATTTAGTTCTCAATAAACGGTGCATGCTAAGCGCTGGAACGTGCTTTTTGATTACCCTTAATTACTTCAGCACTAATGTGTTGCCCGTATTGTCGATTGATAGATTAAATTGAGTTATTGAGAAAAGGATGACCAGGCAGTCGACTGAGCAGTGACTTGCCTGGTGATCTCGGTGGACCACGGCCGGTCGGAAAAGCTTTCATGAATAAGAACCGGTTATATCAACTTGGTTTATGATAAAATTTCGTTAAAAGCATAGATTTTTACGTAAACGGATTGTTTGATTGGTGGAAAACGTAAAAATCTAAAATATGCTTTAAACAAACAATTACTATGAACCGAGTTCATACAACCGGTCCAAGTCGACCCGGTAAATAAATCTGAGTGGAGATGTGCGATTAGAAATAAAACCGCCATTGCCAGGCAATTGACGAAAATGCTATATAAGGTGATGTGCTTATAAATGATATAAATGATTATCTGGAAAAATGTGGTAGTTTTAAAATTAATAACTATTCTTGAAAAGCATTTTACCAACCAGCATATCAATTTTAAAATCTTGAAATCAGTTATATTAGGTCCTTACATATGAAATTGGCGTTTAGTATGGGAGGAACATAAAGCCGATTTTTTTTATTATAATATATTTATTTAATCAAAGTATGTACCATTGCTATCTATGCACTTTTGCCATCTCATACGTAGTTCATCGATCCCTTTACTAAATAAACCATTCGGACGGGAATCAATAAAATCTTTGAAGGCGGTTTGGACTGCCCCATCGGAGTTGAATTTTTTCCTTTACAAGAAGTTATCCAAATTTCGAAAAAAATGGTAATCTGTTGGCGCAAGGTCCGGAGAGTACGGTGGATGTCTTAGACATTCCAATTGAAGCTCCTCTAATTTGGTAGCCGTCTGTTGTGCAGTGTGTGGTCTAGCGTTATCATGAAGCAGCAGTGGCCGAGAGCGATTAACCAGCCTCGGTTGTTTAGCAGCTAGCTTTTCCATCATGGTTTGCAGTTGCTGACAATAGACATCTGCAGTAATCGTCTGGCCAGATTTAAGAAAGCTGTAGTGAACGACACCAGCACTAGTCCACCAAACGCTCACAAGTAACTTTTTTGGAGTCAATTTTCGCTTGGGGCATGGTTTGGCTGGTTCGGCAGGGTTCAGCTATTGCGATGAGCGCCTCCGATTATCGTACAGGATCCACTTTTTATCACAGGTAATGATTCGATTTAAAATCCCTTCATTATTGTGCCGGTTGAGTAATGCAACGCAGCAGTCAACGCGCGTTTGTTGATTTGCTTCACTCAATTCGTGAGGTACCCACCTTTCAAGCTTTTTCACCTTACCAATTGGCTTCAAGTGGATTAAAACAGTTTTATCACTAACACCGCAGCCTGCAGCTAACTCGAATGTGGTTTGCGATGGATCCGCTTCCACAATAGCCTTCAATTCTTCATTATCAACTTTGGTCTCCGGCCGTCCACGGGGCTTGTTCTGCAGGTCGAAATTTCCAGAACGAAAACGTTGGAACCAAAAACGCACTGTGTTTTCTTTTGCGGCACCGTCGCCATACACATCATTAATCCTTCGAGCCGTTTCTGCAGCACTGGTGCCACGGTGGAACTCGTACTCGTAAATAACGCGATATTTCAAGTTTTTCATTTTGTAAACTGAGTGACTCAAAGAAAAAAACAATTGAGGAAAAAAAAAATGAATTATAATTTTCAAAACACAAATACATGAGTAAATAGCTGTATAAATTTGGATTTGGAATTCCTAACCAAAGAGAAGATATTTGAGATCAAATTTGCCAGTACGGCAAAACGCTAATTTCATATGTAAGGACCTAATATATATACATTTATCTCAATTTACTCAAATGCAAATTGGAAATTTTGTTTCCATATTTCTCATATTCTCAAAAGTTGCGACTAAGTAGTGCGTAAGACAAGTCGAAATAAATGACTAATCACGCTAAATCTGTTAAGTTAATTTACTTGAAAGACTTTATGTACAAAATTGTTCTTTTATATGTTTCTCTACGTTTAATATTAACGGAATATTGATTTTTCAAAGTTTATTATTAGACTGGACAGCGATCTAATTTTTTAAATCTTACAAAACCGCGTACAATTTGTGTGAAAAAATACAAAATGCATTACATATTATTACATAGGATTTATGTACTTTATTATTTTTTTATTCGTTGTATATCTTTGTTATATGTGTGTTTTCCGTCCTTCACCTACTCTTCCAGGGTCAGTTTGGGAAAAAGCTGACATATTTAACGGGGCGATATATGAATAAAATTTAATCAAAACCTGATAACATCCACCGAAGTTGTCCTGCATGTAGTAAAATCCATTAAATCCATATCTTATTCCTCTTTAGTGCATTTAATGAACGTTGGCTATCATGTTGGCTATGAGAATTATGTTTATTGCGGCCCGAAAGAGCTCTAGAGTAGATTGGCCTAACCACTGTCTCAGGTTTTTCAGCCTTAATGTTTCCTTTCTTCCAGGCCCCAATTTCCGGCAATCTTTCCCTGCATTATGAGATGCAAGATCTCGTACTTCTCAGGATGTCTCATCACATGTCCGGAATATCGAAGTTTTCGGATTTCAATTGTTTTAATAACTTATTCATGGGAGCCATAACATATTAATTTGTAACTCTGTTCATCCAGTTTATTTTGAGTATTCTTCTGTAGATCCACATCTTGAATGCCTCAAGTCGCCTCATCATTTCTTTGATAATACTGAAAACCGTGTTCCGTCTCGCATTACTAGAAGTCATACAGGTTTTGCCATGAAAACTGCAGCTACTAACTACTTCTTTAATTCCTCACTGCAAAGGCTTCCTAGACTAGCAAACAGATACGAGCAACTTGACGTCTTTGCCAATAACTGTATATTATTCAAACATACCTATATTAAAAGTTGTATTCAAATATTCTAGTATGTTTCGAATTGGACTTAAATAATTGATTTGTATATGTATGTATATATATATATTTATTATATTATGACTTTCAAAGCTTGTGTTATTGCTTTTTACTCTACATTTTTACTTTTTTTGTTTTTGAATTTCTATTATATAATGTTTTTCTTATGCTTCTGCTTGTTATATACTTGCTTTTTACTTTACATGATATTTATCTATTTATATCTATATTTAAAGTTTTTTATTTCCACTTTATTATGTTTACATGTTATTATTATTTTTCTTTAAAATATATATATTTTGTTAATATACACTTTGCCTATCTGTTGTAAAAGCCCTATAGGGCGTTAATTAATAAATATAAAATACATTAAATAAACACCTAGCTTCTGACTATTCGCATCCGTAATCCAAGGTTGAGATCATGACTGCAGGATATATTTTTCATGCGGATAATGGTTGTACAAGCTTTCTCTATGCGGCATTTGATTTCAATATTTAACAGAGGGTGGCAGCGGTTAGGGTGTCATTGAAAATCAAAGAAATTCTTTGAACGTTGTGTCATGAAACACATCTTTCTACATAAAATACTATGAATAATTTAGGTATCGAACTGTGAATCATTTGTGTATATTAACCTAAGAAGGCACTTTGCACTGGAACCTTGTTGGGAACTTGTCATCACTTGTCTGCAAGCTTGCCTGCCAGTTCTGAGCTTTTCTGTGCGTCATTCGTAATTTTATTAATCATCTCAATTTCTAATCTCCTCCTCCTCCGTATACCCTAGATCTGGCACCATTCGAATTTCAGCTTTCCACAAAATCTAAGGAAATTTTTCTGTGGAAAACACAGACCATTGACAGCGTCCGCGTCCATGAAACTGTCTACAGCTGATTCAAGGAACAGGTGGTAGCATTTTTCAGCGAAGAGATTTAAAAAATACTTGGATAACAAAGGGGATCATATTGAAAAATAGTTCAAGAGATTGCGATTATGAAGTTTTTGAATAACAATGTATTGTTCATTTTTACTTCTAACATGATCCTCATACTTACATTATTGAAATTGAATAAACATTACTCTCTTAATTCAATTATAATAATTACGTGAAACTAATTACAATCGGCAATCGCTAATTGCTTGCTGCTAATCTCGTTTGATGTTTTTTTTATTTCGTTGGTTTTTTTGTACAGTAATTTGGCTTCACGGCCTATTATAGAATTTATATATATTTTTTAATATCTATTTGTTAGCCATTTCAGAATTCTAAATACTTGTGGGGTATTAAAGCAAAGGCAGCAATATTCAAAAAAATATAAAAATGTTTTGAATGCAGTCACCGAGGATTACTACTTTGAAATGTATTTAATTCTAGATTTTATGTATCTATCCCTTCAAAAATCATGTTTACTATAAATGTGTAGGGTGTGTTTCCTAAAAAATCTCGAATTCATTACATTATAAATTTGTAATACTCGATAACTGCATTAAATTTTTAATTGTATATTGCTGCCTTTGCTTTTATACCGCACATTATTTCTTATTTTGCATTCACTACTTGCCTAATATTTTTTCTATCACGCTCTTCTTCAGTTATATGTAGCACTCTCTAAATAGGATTTCTTCTTCACGTTGCTCTTCTTTTATATTTGACACATTTATATTTTATAAATGTTTTCAAATAATTAAAAAAATGAAAAAATAATAATTTCTGGCGTCCTCTAGCCGTATTTGTGACTACTGCATTATAAAAAACGGATGAAATGAAAATATAATCAATTAAAAAAAGACTGCATATAAGGTCGAATGTTTTTCGTTAACTTACCAGACTGCCGTGGCGAAATTGGATAACGCGCCATCCCCGGATAGAACGGAGGTCCGTTGGTTCGAATCCCGGTAGCAGTTAAAATATTTTTTTGTTAATTTCATTTTTCTGTATGTCTTTTCTATATGATTAATAAAAAATTGTTTAAAAATTCACAAAACTTTGTTCTGAAATTGCATCTTCACAATAATAATGTTTTTTCTTTAATACATAAATTCTATATTAATAATCCTCGATGACTGCATTATTTTTTTTTGGATATTGCTGCCTTTGCTTTTATAATGCACAAATAATCAATAGATATATGTATTTTGTGATAACCTGTACATCTCGCTACTTTGTAGAGTTTCGCTATTTTTGTTGCTGTTTTTTGATGATGACAGTATGCCCACCATACGCAACATCATTTATGAAGCAATTGTATTACACAGGTTTATATTTCACTACAAATTTTACTCTACTCTGTGATGGTGGACATTGCAATATTTTATAAACACACAATTTACATTATGAATCCCGCAAAATTCTTATGAATGAGCCAGCAGATGTTTTTAATTAATGGCCACTTAAGGCAGCTTTATCTCCGAGTCATTAATTAGTAATTACATTTTTGTCTGAGACGATCTGTAAGTGCCAGACATCTGCCTCGTGCATTCGTGATTCAAATCACTTGAATCACAATAGTTTCAGTGTAATACAGTATCACTTCTGTTTATTTTTATTAATGATGACGCCGGCATTTACCGCAAGACTACCCTAGAACAGGCTGCGCTTAGTGAGGTTGTGAAAAAAATAATGAAAATGAAATATTATATAATCGGTTCAGTCCTCAGAAAATTAAGATATAATGAATGTTTCAGTTTTTTACTTAAAAAAAGCTAATACGTAAATATTTGTTTAGAATTATGGGGAAAAAACCGAATTCTTTGTGTGTATATATAATTAGCATTTATGGTAGAGTAACCGGAAATGCATAACGAAATGCACTAAAGAAGCATGTAAATGTAGACGTAGTAATTAAATAATATACACAGCTAGCTGTGCCCGCGCGGCTTCGCACACGTAAATTTTTAGTACACTGTTTGGATCGTCATAGAACTTTTTCGCGAACTTTCTAGAACATTATCCTTCCAAAACTTTCAAGAAGTTTATTGAATGTACAGGAACCTTCTAGACACACCGACACATTTCACCACTCAGTTTAGAACCTTATAGAACTTTCGGGAATTTTGTAGAACCTTCTCCTTCCAGAACTTTCTAGAGCAGGTTTTTCCGGAACCTTCTAGACTCACCGACACAGTCGGCGTGCCTATTTTGAAACAATCTAATCCCATAATAAATTCGTCACCCACTCCCACCCACTCCCACCCACGCACAGCCACCCCCACCAAACTCGCATATTTTCGATGTGACACCTAGGGCTATCCACCACCATAACCACCGGTGAGTGGTTGTGGCTAGTTGTGGAGAAAATTTGGCGGGTAGGGAAACACGTTTTTTTTTATATATATATTGATTACTTGGTTTGCATAGTAGATGTACAAAAAAATTACAAATTATGAACATTTTGAAAAAAAAAAACATTGACAAGACAAGTGGATTATTATTTTATATACAGCCAAAATTCGGAGGAAATATATTCAAAATATTTCCAATTCAAAAATATTTAAAAATTCTTTGAATATTTAAACGATTTTAAAATTGTACTGGGTTTAAAAAGTTTAATAAAATTTATTCATCGATTTTGTTCGTTATTGAAGATTTTAAGAAAAAATTAATATTCTTTATTTAACAAGACAATATTATCGATGTCTCACAGAGTTAATGCTACTTTTATATGGTAAAGTAGGTATGGAAGTCTTTGGGTGTTTACAGGGCTTACGGCCTGTCATTGGCTGGCTTAAGTGATCACTTTGCACTATGTTACGTTCAAGATTCCACCCATAATCGACCATCACATCTATCAAACATTTGGTATTTATATACCTTGCTTCATTTTACTCAATACAAACTACGCTATCACCATCTATGGTTGAAATTTGTCATTCCCATGAAACAGTTAATAGATGTCGCCGCTGGTAATGAGATTTCTGTTTTGACAAGAGTATGGAAAAATATTATTTTAATGTGTACTTATATGACATTCATCCAAATTATCAACATATACCTACACTAGAATACAAAAATGATTTAAAGAAATTTATTTATTTTTTAACCCAGTTTTTATTTTCACAATATTTTTTGAATATGTTAAAAAAATTAAGAACGCAATTAATGAATGTTTTTCTCTCGTAAGGATATTTGTGTAGTTTGATTACTTAATTGTTATAAGGATTCATAAAAAGGTCATCCAGTCAAAAAATTGGTTATCGTTTATTTTTGAACAAAAAACCGATAAATCATCGATTTAGAAGCCTCAGTCGTGATATCATATATGACATCTGATAGGATGGGATATCAGGGTTGCATGAAAGAGAAACAGTCGTATTTATTCGAATATCATACTAAAAGTTAAAAAAAATACTTTTAATATGATATTCGAAAAAATAGTTTTAAAAAAAGTAACCCATAAAAACCAAGTTTTTACTATAAACCCTTTCTTTGTAAAATATAACAACAACTAAAGACGAATTAAAACATATAACATAACACTAAACTTACAGGAATTTAATATATTTCTAAAATGTCAGATGTTTTGAGATGTCAAGATTATTGATAGATTCAATTATCATGAGAGAGTATCTCTACATGAGAGAGTACGGGCATTATCCTTGGCTTTACCCAACCGAGTTTCTCCAGGGTATGCATGGCTACAATAGTCTAGAGACTAGAAGGAATGTGTATTTGATTACACATTTTTATCGATTGTTGCGCGGTATGATCGATAATCCTGAAATTATGCGGAGCATTGGTTTGTATGTTCCTGATAATTACCTTAGACATCGTCAGCATAGATTGTTTCACATTCCAATATACAGGACCAACCTGCCGATGGTTATGCCTGTTGGAAGGGCTACAGCTATTCTGAACAATACCGCTTTGGACATTGACCTGTTCCATATCTCTGAGAGAGTTTTCCGAAACAGGATTCTCCTACACATTTGATATGAAGGTATGTTAATTAAAACATTTTATAAACTCTTCATTTATAACATTTACGACTTGAATGTACTTTTGTTATGTAAATGTTATATACAAAAAATAAAATTGAATTGAATTGAATTGAATCATCAATATCGTACCTTATGAATTTCCAGCGTCAAATGGTTTAGTCAGAATCAGATTTGAGTAATGTAGAAGTCTTCAAAAATAAGCAGAAATCTAAAAGAAATAAATGATTATTTGATTTCTTACCAAAATACCCAATTTTGCTGTCATCTGTGAACCAATTGTTAGAAATTTTCGAAATTCGTAGTTATGTACCTATTATACCGACGAAGTAATTCAAATTTTAAATATTCCGTGGTGTCGTCGCCGTTGGTAGTAATCAAACTTTTGCAATGATTCCAATTTGAAAAAACCAATAAAATTTCTAAAAATCCAATATTATACTTTAATTATTTGTTTTTTTAACGAAAATTTGATATATCTTTTTGATCGTCGCCACGAGTCTTCTTGCAAAGTTTCAGCTCGATTAGATCACGGGAAAAGCATCAAAAATCGATCCAAAGTTTTTTCGTCAAGGAAACAAGCAAGCAGACGCCATGAGTTGAAAGAAAGTAAAAACAATAAAATAATATATCTTCTTGGACCATTATTGCCATGGATCGTATTATATATATATTCTTTTATACAAACTTGAAATGATTCATCATTGAAGTTATCTTAAATTGAACATATTATATTATGTTCCAAGAAAAATCATATCGAGAGAATTATTAAATAATATACTCGTACACAGAGAGAAAAATATTTTACTTACTAACGCCTTACCTACTTAACCGCAAAAATACGTATGAGTATGTGCGCTAGAAATGTGAAATATCAGTCTTTTATTATATTATAAATACGAGAAATATTTTGTTGTTACAGCAAGGAATTCTTAAAAATTATGTGCGGTACCGTGTCTCGCATACCTTTTTTGTACAAAGTATTACAGGATGAAAAACATGTGATATGAACAGAAAACCGCGGTCAGTTTTATATTTTTTACTTATTTATTTTCGATTGAATAACAGTCAGTGCATTGCCGTTCGACCTTGGTAGATAAAGTGGGCGTCCGTTTTGCAGCTGATCTCGTGCCCCTGGGTTCGTCAACTTTGTCCCTGGTCGCGTGCGTAGCGGGCGCAGGAAGTGGTCATGGTGAAGATCGTGCTGGAAGCTGGAGATGGTGCTGACGACTGATGGAGATGGCGTATCGCGGTGAGGTTGATGAGGATGATTGCACTGCAAGCTGGAGATATTGGGCGCCGATGTATGTTGCGAGGGCAATGAAGCGATGACGATGATAGCGCTGCGGCTGCAGACTGGAGGCGTAGCGATTATCTTTGATGTCGAAGCTACTGCAGGTTGGAGATTGGTCAATTCGTGGAGTGACGTGCTTTGTAGCGAGATGGTGCTACGGGTAGCGATCGTCTAGCAGCGTGACATTGTGATTACAGCGCCAGCGTAGGGAAACGAACTACTTAGCTAGATGATGCTACGGTAGCGACCGCGCAGCGTGACGTTGTTGTGACGGCGAGGGAACGAACTAAATTGGGACGCCGGCAACACGTCTTTTATATACCGATTTTGGTGACTAGACGTGTACAAAAACTTGTGTTCGAAGCGGCCTGTAAGCAAATTTAATTTTCCTTTGTCTGCGTGACATCTGACGTATCAGCAGAATTCGCGTGTGATTTTTTTATTGTTATTCTCCTGTATGCGGCGTGGGACGCGTCAGCTCAGCAGTTTCTAATCTCCGATGTCGATCTTATCTGTATGTAAATACATCTCTCATGACATTGCAGACCCGGAGTATATGCTCCGGAGTCTGCGACACACGGCTGCAGGTGCACCACGGAGACTCAGCCAAACCCAAGGCATTCAGTTTCGTTTGAAATTCGCCATGTCCCGATACCAACTGCATCATGTGATGTCCAAACTCCGGAGGACAATGTCCACCATCCTCTCTGACGGCAACCCGGGAGAAAGGTGTAGGTCCACCTTCCAAGGGGTACCGTGTCCCATCTTTCCTGCCATTTTTCCAATATTACCGTTCTTATCCTTTCACACATTTCCCGATAATTGGCATCAGAGGGCCTAAAGATTACTTCAAAGATCTCAACCTCCAGGCCCTTCCTCAAAGTGCCACGAGCATATGCCCCGATAACCTGTAGGTCAGTCGGCAATATACCGGCCAACACTGGCAGGGCCGCGCCAGACGTAGTCCTGTATGCGCCTGTCAGTGCCAATAGCGGGATTCTTTGGCCTCTGTTGAGGGCAGCCGCAATAGACATGACTCCGAGACGGTGCGCCCACACACCCAGGGAGAGGATGCTAGAAGGATTGGAAGGGGTGGGTCATCGCTCTCCTAGGAACGAAGACCTTATCAGGAATGCAAGAAACCTCGGACTCTTTCGGGAATTCGTGAGGGAGTGGGTGACTCGCTGGGAGCTGTTCCGAGGATAGATTTTGCGAACTACCGTGGAACTGTAGCGCCTTTGGATTGAAATCCATTTTTCTGTGTAACTGTGACGTCTTCTTCCCCTATAGGGAGTGGTGTCAAAATGGCTTCCTGTCCCCTCGCTGTCCCTCTCCCACTCTAATCCCTCTCTGCCTTGAATCTATATGTGTGAATCTTAGTATTGTGTTTCTCTTGCTCTTGTACTGTATCCATGTCCTTTGTAACCTGTATGCATAAATCATTGTATCTTATATATCTATACTACCATGTAACTGAATTGATCATACTAATAAAGATTTTATTTCTGCGAGAGTGGGACAGTAATTGGGTTTTGCTTGCATCTCCCTGCTGGGCCGCCCTATACACGGTCCAGCATGGAGATAGCTATTACAGTAAAAAACTGTCAACCAGGCGACGCATGAGAAGGACCGATATGTCAGCGTCCTGGATCCTGGGGAAGTGGTGGATACCCAATCACTGTGTAAATACAGACGTTCGCGCTTTTGAGTGTTTGTGTTTTTTCTTGCCCGATTGATTTTCCAAGGGAATTCCGACCCTGGTAAAAACGCGTGGTGAAACTAGTCGTTGACCCCACAATTTGTTTGCATAAAAATAACATTATTTTGATATTCAGAAGAAATATTGAATGTAGGCCATAAAGGAGCCTTACAAGGGCTTATTATTAATGGGAAGCTTTGTAAAGTAAACTGCGATTTGCCATTGATGCAGATTCTGCTGAGCCAATTAGTGAAGTGTAAACCTTGCGGGTTAGGACTTTATAAAATTCAAACAACACATAAGCTCATTAGCAAACCTAACATAACTGATAATTAATAAAGTTAAGACACATTTTAAGTGTAAACAACTTTAAAATTGTGTATTTCGCTACTGTACACTTGTAACGTAAGTTACCTGTACACCTTAGCTAAATACCTAACTATAAAGTTTAATAATATAAATTTTACGAAAAGCCCAAAGCTTGAGACTTTAAGCTACCGAATTAAGCTTTATTACGACTTTTGTGACTTTTAAGCACACACTTTATGCTTTAAGCTTCTAGATGAAAACTTAAGTCAAACTTAGAACTTCGGAAGTATATTTACATGAAAGCTAATATTATTATTTTTTTTGTTAAGAATTTATATTTTCAAAATTGGCCAGTCGTGATCTATCTAGTGGTTAGGGAAATTCCCCCTCCGTTGTGTCCGTAGCTATCCGAAATTCTTTTGATATGTGGTGGGATTCGTATTCTTATTAACGCGACTAGACTAATATAGATCGAATTCTTACCTAACTATGGAAATAACAAACGCACGTAACTAATCCGTACTCGTCCTTCTAGAAACCGCTCTAGAATTCTACAGTTTCGCCTATATGAGAGATAGCCGATATCGTCCACGTCCGGAGTTGGCCTAAAAGCCAATTATATGCGGCGTAGCCTAGGAATAAACGCTAGTAGCAAAACTCCCTTACATTGAACCGCCATAACTATAATACCATCGGGGTTAAAATACTGAAATATAAAACAATACAATCGTTGCCAAGTTAACGGCATACGCTAAAGATTCCGCCCACTTTGATTATCAACATCTCATAATAGCAGCTTAGAACAGTGTCAGCACAACCACATACGGCACCCATTTATGACAGATTTACAAGATATAATAGCATACGTTATATTCAAAACACAAGTAAGAAACCTACCAATAGCGCGTCCCACGTTGTCCAATCTGCTCAATCTGTTCATAGTACATAGTTGGGGAAGACTAACATATTTATAACAAATAGGCGCAACAGAGGACCAGGGCAAGCTTTGTATGACATTATCACAGCCCGAGATTCTAAGGGAATGGAAGATACAGTTTTGTAAGTGAAATTTAAGAAGTGTCTAACCACTTCTGTTCAAACGTGGATTCTAGATGCCCCCCCCTGTAGGGGGGAGGGGGATGCGGCCCCAGAGCATCGCCGCATCCGGTGGTTAACTCCTGTTTAGACATAACCTCCCACACTAAGCTGCAGACCAAGATCAAGCCGAGACTCTATTGCTCCTGCTGGAATCCCCCGAAGTCCTCGCTTCCCGGCGACAAACATATCAGGAAGAAATCCCGCGTCTGATATTAAGGTTTGTATATTATCCCGCGGGGCAGTCAAATTGACTGGTGTATTATGATGAGGATCCCACGTTGCGGCTACATGAGCCGGATTATTATGATGTTTACTCCTGATTAAAGGGCTGAATGAACTAACTGGGTGACTGGAAAAGACTCTCCCTTGAGCGCGTCAGTCAGAGCCATGTTAGCATCGCCAAATATAGTTGATGTGATTGATCCCACGGTGTAGTCTTCTTGACTAGAGATATTAAATGATGGTAAAACAGCATGATTATTACAGTTGATTGTGTAATTCCTGATATGTTTCTCGCTGGCCGGGAAGGGAGAACCCCGAAGGTCTCTGTATACAGCAAGTTAGAAAAGGTGGTGACTGATGAGAATGATGGTGTTAGTAATGCCATCGCGCTCCTGAATGCGGTCCCGATCATAAAGTTGATTGTTAAGCTGCTGACAGATCTCGTTCATTAAAGCGGTCCCGAGCATAAGTATTGATTGTCGAACTGCTACCTGCATCTTATAATTTCTCGTTCATGAGGAACGTCCTATCTCGTCCTTAAGTACGGAGTTAATACATTCATAAACAGAGCCCGAGCTCGTCGCACCAAGGGGCCCGAAAAGACGTGAGAGGTTCTTCCCCTTAGATGTTTGAGGGGTCACCGCTCCAGGACCTTCAGACCATCCTGTAATTCTTGGCTTTAAAACCCAGTCTTAACCGGGTAGATACAGTTAAGATGGCCCTACCTAGTCCCTAACCTAAGATGTCTCTCCAATCTAATCAGACTCCATAGCCGAGAACGCGCGCTCCGACATTCGACCCTGTCTTGCCACGCGAGTAGATCCAACTTCATATTTTTCCACAATCGAAATTCAGCCTCCCAAGATCAGGGGGTGTGAAAGACGTACGACTTCCCGCCTCCCGACCATGAAGAGACGAACTTCCCCATTCGGTTCTCGTTCATTATCCCATTTATAATCCCCGCGTGCCTAACCTTAAGAGTCTAGCGCCGGTAATAAGATCTCATTATGCTACGTTGGAAGTTAATATTGCACAACCGGGCGAAATACCTATTTTCCGCGAACCTATTCAATTTGTAAAACGCAATAATATGTATTTATATATGTTAGTAAAACGTTTGAAATGCAGAATGCACGTGTAATGACCTCGCTTGTATCCTAAAGATAATTAAGAAATAATTCCGACGTCACGTCCCAACAAGTACCAACTTGTTACCGCGTCCGCTACCGTCGAACTCTGAACCCACGTAATGAAATGAATAGTGACCATGTGACAATGACAAATTATATAGCACGAACAATCCATTTGATACACATAAGAAAATAAAGAATAAATAATATTAATGGTTCTTATCTTATTTCTGTAGTTGGTCTGCTTCTGAGATGGCATCCTGATCCGAAGTAATATAACGGGTCCTCTCCAAAATTGAGCAATTACCAGCGCCTGTGTAGCCCTTCATTTCCCTTGTATATATATTTTAATATCAGCGCCTGTAAAACTGTATTAGATCCTAGAAACAAGAAAACTATTCCCTCTACGCCGAGCACATGCAGAACATAAACCCCCTCAATCTAGTTCATCCACGGTTAAGAAAAAAGGCGAAAGAATAGTAATAGTAAAAGGTCCCAACAGAAGTTGAAGTTCTCTGTAAACTGTCCATATCCTCTAGTTGCGCCTGTGTTTTCCAATAACAACCTTCCAGTCATGTATTTAACATAACGTCCTCCTTGTGTGTATGTGTGCTTCAATATCTGTCATCCAGTTAATGATTCCCAAAAGGTGTTTTCCTTGTATATATATATATACATATATACATATATTTCAATATCAGCACCTGTAAAACTGTATTAGATCCTAGAAACAAGAAAACTATTCCCTCTACGCCGAGCACATACAGGACATAAACCCCCTTCAAACTAGTTCATCTACGCCATACAGTGATATCACATGCAGACATAAACAATATAATTACAAGTATGCTTGCGTCCCGCCGACTGGACGCCTGTGTTTTCCAATAACAACTTTCCAGTCATGTATTCAACATAACGTCCTCCTTGTGTGTATGTGTGCTTCAATATCTGCCATCCAGTTAATGGTTCCCAAAATAGTGTTTTCCTTGTATATATATTTCAATATCAGCACCCGTAAACCTGTATTAGATCCTAGAAACAAGAAAACTATTCCCTCTACGCCGAGCACATACAGAACATAAGCCCTTTCAAACTAGTTCATCTACGCCGTATAGTGATATCACAAGCAGACATAAACAATACAATTACAAGTATGCTTGCGTTCTCCCCCCCACCTTGGTGGAAATATTCGCATTCGTATTCACCGAATAGTAGGCGTAACATTCGCATTCGTGAAGGTAGTATTCGTTGCATCAAGGTTATTATATTTACAAGTATGTTCAAGTTCCCCCCACCTTGGTGGAAATATTCGCATTCGTATTCACCGAATAGTAGGCCTGATATTCGTATTCGTGAAGGTAGTATTCGTTGCATCAAGGTTATTATATTTACCAGTATGTTCAAGTTCCCCCCCCCCACCTTGGTGGAAATATTCGCATTCGTATTCACCGAATAGTAGGCCTGATATTCGTATTCATGAAAGTAGTATTCGTTGCATCACTCTCAATAATAAAATAATATAGATAAATAATTACGGTAACTCATAAAAATATGATATTACTTATATTAAACGAACAAAACAAAACAATCTGTCATATAAGTAAATAACGTGATCACGGAAGACCGAAGGTTAACTACCCCTGAACAAACCGCGAACTGCCCACAATAATGGAAAATGTTGTAGAAAACATTTCAAATATCTAATATTGAATGAATAAAACAATGACATATGAATAACTATCGCGATTACGGATGGCCGAAGGTTAACCACCCCTGAACACACCGCGAACTGCCCACAATAGTGAATAATGTTCTAGAAAACATTTCAAATATCTAATATTGAATGAATAAACAATGTCATATGAAAAACTATCACGGCTACGGAAGACCGAAGGTTAACTACCCCTGATCTAACCGCAAACGACCCACAATAATGGAATATGTTGTAAAAAAAAACATTTCAAATATCTAATATTGAATGAATAAAAACAATGTCATATGAATAACTATCGCAATTAAGGAAGACCGGCTGTATCTAAATTAATTATTTCTATACAATATATACAATTCGAAACACGTCTTTATAAGAACTTGATAGGAACAAATCGTGTTTAAAACGATTGCCTAATGATACGCAATACAAACATGTAACGAGTTCAAATAAACCACACATTCATGTTTTAATAAAATAAATATAAAATCCACTTGCATTTTTAAAATATATTATTTGGAGGAAATTTCTCGTACGATTTGAATTTATATCACGCTTACAATCGTGCTATCAAAAACACATAATTAAATTCTCGTACTAATTGAAACAAGATCAGACAAGCAACCGCGACATTGAATACGCACAACTCCTCCGAATACAGCCCGATAGTAAAAATAATTAACCGTAATAGAAAATATAAATGTGTTCCCCAGCTGAAGACCGGCTGTATCTAAATTAATTATTTCTATACAATATGTACAATACGAAATACGTTTTTATAAGAACTTGATAGGAATAAATCGTGTTTAAAACGATTGCCTAATGATACGCAATACAAACATGTAACGAGTTCAAACAAACCACGCATTCATGTTTTAATAAAATAAATATAAAATCCAGATGCATTTTTAAAATATATTATTTGTAGGAAATTTCTCGTACGATTTGAATTTATATCACACTGACAATCGTGATATCAAAACCCCATAAATACTCCGATCCCAATCATTCCCAAAACAATACAAATCATATAGAAATCCGTGTATTCAGTCGGCAGCACAGATAACATAAAATTCCTTTGCATATTTGAAAGTTACATAAGTATTATGAAAGAACGCCCGCTGGATTATCACAGCCGCAAAACTATGAATTATCATTTATTTAGTAATATAAGGTTCCAAATATAATACACATAAAAGGCAATAGAAATAAATAATATTGGAAATGCTTATCTGTTCACTGTTCCAATTCTCCTTTGAATTATTATCAACCTCCGGCTTTTTCCTCGGTCCAGCTAAATTATCTTCCTTACTTCGGACTCTCCTCGACAAAGCCTCGGCCGACCTCCAAGCTGAAAACTCAAGTGCCCCTTTCTAATTTCTATCACCTAAAAATAGTCCCTATCTCCCGCCATTTTTGATTCCAACTTGCGTGTAAAAGTCAAAGTCTAACTCTCAGAACCATTCTCATTGGTCAGATTCGGTGCTAACGGCGCATCTGTGATTGGTCCATCTCGTTAAAACAAAATAACATAAAGCCTGCTTTACACGCCCGCGTGCAGAAATAATAAAGCTCGCTCGCACCTACTTATCCGGCAAATATTTAATTATAGAGTATTTAACGGGTTGTGAAGCTTCTCTTTATTATAACTTTAGCAGATAGATATTTTCGTATAATTTTTCAGCAATGTCTATTTGAATAGGCCAATATCGTTACACACTCACTAGTGCAATATGGCATTTTTGGGTGGGGAGGAGCATACGATAACGTAATGAGCCCAATAAAAGTTAAACAGATAACTATTTTTAAAGTAATATTTAAAAAAAATCAACTTTTTCAACTCAATGCTGATTTGATTTTTCTATTTTTCTATGTCTTTCTAATTGATTACTAAATTTGGTTTTGAAAATTTACAGAACTTGGTAACGCACCTTCCCCGGATAGATAGGGGATCCGGGTTCGAGTCTCGGTAGCAGCCAAATATTTTTTCGTTGATTTGATTTTTCTGCATGTCTTTCTAATTGATGAATATTTTATTTATTTTTATTATCATTTGTTAAGAAAAAAATAGTTTAAAAAAACGGAAAAAGTCGTTTTATTTATTTTAGAAAAATAATAATTTTACGTTTAGTTTTATTTTTTGTACGTAATATGTATGTTACACCTGTGTGTACAATAATCTCCCACCCATATAAAACACATTTTTGCTTATTTGACTTCATTCAATATAATTACGCTAATTGTCATAAAGTCAACATCCTTGAAATTATACATATACGAGTATTCTGAAAGATTACAACATGACTCGAATTAGTGTAAACATGACAAAATAGTGACAGTTTGACATTTGACAGTTTGACACCATCATCTTTCATTCGTAGCCGATATGATACCTTCTACTTTTCTATGTTCCCAAGCTTACTACTTTTTATAATCAACTGCTTGAAGGACACGTAGGTACCACAAAAATTTGTTTTATTTACAATGAATATTTAGACCATAAAAAATCAAATTTGACCTGCAAAAACTCCATTTTATATTCTTTAAGGCGATCGTCCAGCAGATTGAGAAAATTTCACCATTTTTTCTTATATCTTCTCTTGCGTTTTTTATCACATTTTTGTACTGAAATATCTTATTTTAAAATTTATTCATCAGGTTACGTATATTTTAAATACGAATATCTTATTTAAATATCACAAACTAAATTATATTAGGTCCTTACATATGAAATTGGCGTTTAGTATGGGAGGAACATAAAGCCGATTTTTTTTTATTATAATATTTTTATTTAATCAAAGTATGTACCATTGCTATCTATGCACTTTTGCCATCTCATAGGTAGTTCATCGATCCCTTTACTAAAAAAACCATTCGGACGGGAATCAATAAAATCTTTGAAGGCGGTTTGGACTGCCCCATCGGAGTTGAATTTTTTCCTTTACAAGAAGTTATCCAAATTTCGAAAAAAATGGTAATCTGTTGGGGCAAGGTCCGGAGAGTACGGTGGATGTCTTAGACATTCCAATTGAAGCTCCTCTAATTTGGTAGCCGTCTGTTGTGCAGTGTGTGGTCTAGCGTTATCATGAAGCAGCAGTGGCCTAGAGCGATTAACCAGCCTCGGTTGTTTAGCAGCTAGCTTTTCCATCATGGTTTGCAGTTGCTGACAATAGACATCTGCCGTAATCGTCTGGCCAGATTTAAGATTTAAAATCCCTTCATTATTGTGTGGTTGAGTAATGCAACGCAGCAGTCAACGCGCGTTTGTTGATTTGCTTCACTCAATTCGTGAGGTACCCACCTTTCAAGCTTTTTCACCTTACCAATTTGCTTCAAGTGGATTAAAACAGTTTTATCACTAACACCGCAGCCTGCAGCTAACTCGGATGTGGTTTGCGATGGATCCGCTTCCACAATAGCCTTCAATTCTTCATTATCAACTTTGGTCTCCGGCCGTCCACGGGGCTTGTTCTGCAGGTCGAAATTTCCAGAACGAAAACGTTGGAACCAAAAACGCACCGTGTTTTCTTTAGCGGCACCGTCGCCATACACATCATTAATCCTTCGAGCCGTTTCTGCAGCACTGGTGCCACGGTGGAACTCGTACTCGTAAATAACGCGATATTTCAAGTTTTTCATTTTGTAAACTGAGTGACGCAAAGAAAAAAACAATTGAGGAAAAAACAAATGAATTATAATTTTCAAAACACAAATACATGAGTAAATAGCTGTATAAATTTGGATTTGGAATTCCTAACCAAAGAGAAGATATTTGAGATCAAATTTGCCAGTACGGCAAAACATCAATTTCATATGTAAGGACCTAATATAATTGATTAATAAATTACCAAACCTTCGATGTTTTAAAAATGAAGAAAATTGCTCCACTTTGTGGGTCTTTTATGACTGAATAGCTCGTGAGATGTCTTTTTTATTCAATAGTATTACAAAGTAAACGATTATCTTAAATTTGTTATAATTATTTAAAAATCTGTGAGTTTGTTTACTTGCAATTAATGTTTTAAAAAACACTGTTTTTTTTTTTTAAATTGTGGGGTTTTTTCAACTCTTTTTACATGGTTGACAACTTTTTTACTTCAATAGTCAAAAGAATAGATATTATAGTTATATAAAAAAATAAAAAAGTCTTAATCTTTGTCGATATTCCTGATTTTAGATATTTAATCAAGACGCAACGTATTTATGACACAATTCGCAGTGCTTTGATTAAATAGCTAAAATCTCAAATCGAGAATAAATTTTTTTTTTTTTGTATTTATTTTAAAATAATAATGTCTATTCCTTTAATTTATTAAATAATCAAAGTTATCCATTATCTAAAAAGGATTGAAAAAATACACAAAAAATAAAAATTGTAATAAAGCAGTGTATAGTCATATACACTTTTTAAACACATTCAAAAATCACATTTCCTATCCCTAGAACCCTATTCAGGTGACGTAGTGTCGCCACAAATCCATGGATTTTTTTTTTGACAGTTCATCTGGATACATTTTCCTGTTAACTGCTGGGGTTTTATTCACTGAGACTATCGGCTTTACATCCACCACTCCTGGACGGAAAAACCGCCAGATGGAAGGTTAAATTTTCGTGGTCAAGACAAGCAAATTGACCAGTAAAAATTGCTTACCGCAATGCTAATTCTGCGAACATTATAAATAAGTACACACATTTTTGGCCATATCTAATTTCACAATTTTAATTTTATCTATAATACTCAAAATTAGCTGGATGGACAGAGTTACGAATAAAAATGTCATGGTTCGGATGAATTAATTTTTTATTTATTTAAACAGTAAAAATCCGAAAACTTCAATATTTATTTATTTATTTATTTCAATATACGGCACAAAAGTAACTTTTACATAATAATATATAGAAAAAATCCAAAGAATTGAACAGCATAAAATTACAGAATTGAAATAGTATAGGTTTAAAGTTATAATTAGTAATTTAGAAAAGGGAGGTGTGAAGTATATAAGATAAAACATAATTTAGAAAAGGGAGAAGTAAAATATATACAAGGTTAAACAAATAGGTATAAGAATTGTTTGTGATTGCATTATAAATTCAGGACGACAGGGTGTAGAGCTTTTAGTAACGAATCTTTATATTATGCTAAACTGGAATTAAAAATATCAGAGATATGCGCATAGGTGTTACCTAGCCTTTGCAGTCTGGGTACAAGGGGTTAAAATGTGAGTTGGTTCTAGTGTTGTTACAATAAAATAGTGTAGGTATTCGCGTAGCTCTTTCAGGCGCATGAAACATAAACAAACACAAAATATCAGGGTGTCAAAATGCGAGTTAATAATTTTGTAGAGTAAAATCAAATCAGATACAACTCTACCGCTGGAGAATGGCAATAATCCAGTAAAAAATTGTAATCTTGTGTAGTTGATATTTTCAATTGGGATGTGAAGTCGATAGTTAATGTAACGTAGAAATTTGGGTTGGATGCGTTCAAGTGTGTGAATATGGGCATTGTAACGAGGACTCCAGACAGATGATTTGTATTTAACCTGACTCCTAACAAGGGAACAGTGCAACAGTTTGATTGTGTAAATATTTGAAAAAGAATTGCATGAACGTAAAACAAAACCAAGAATTAGTTATATTGTTGACACGACTTACAAATGATAGCTTCTCGTCGAATAAAGTTCCGAAATCAGTAAGTTAAGCGTGATGGGTTTTTTAATTTTATGAAAACGTATACTTTGGCATTTATCAGTATTTAAAAATAGTTTATTAAAAAGAGTTTATTTGAAATATCTTATTAAAAGTATCTCGGACATGTGACGAGATATCTAGAGAAGTACAAGATCTTGCATCTCATAATGCAGAGAAAGATTACCGGAAGTCGGGACTGGAAGAAGGAGAACATCATGGCTGAAAAGCCTAAGACAGAGGTTTGGCCAGTCTACTGTAGAGCTGTTCCGGGCCGCAGTAAACGAACTTTTTATTATATTTTATTTTAAAAATTTATAACAAATCCTTTTTTTTACAAGATAGAGACAGTTACTTATATTTCTCTTCTACATGAGTGACATAAACTCGTGTGTAGGAAAGGAGTATCATTACATTATACATTTACAGAGAATTATATGATAAAATGTGTAGATAATTAAGTAATAATAGGTAAGTAATTGGTACATATTTATAATAAAATAATTTTTTTATTATTTCTGAAGGTATTTTTTCACGTTTTTTTAATTGTCTCATAATTTTCCTCAGTCCTCATTTCAACAGGCAATTCGTTGAACCATTTCACACCTCTGAATGTGTAGTGATGCTGAGCGGTTGTGGTATGTATCACAGGGATATGTAATTTACCAAGTGTTACATTTCTGCTACTTGACACTCTTTGGGTCAGCTCGTTATCACTGCTAAAACCTTGTGATGAATCACCTGTTTCTATAGATTTTTTTATTTATTTTATTATTTTTATTTTGAACTCTAAGATGATTTAAATGCTACGCGGGAAAAATTGAGCTAAACCCACCTGGCGTAGTATTGGAGCTACAAAAATTTGGGAATGATGAAACGCTAGTATTGGGAGGGAGTTAGTAGCGATTGATCGGATATAGGTTACGGGCAGTTACTATTCAATTCTTATAAATCATATTAATCTTGTGGTAAAGCCGCGTTTGGTACAAATGGTTGACGATCGATGCGGTCCGAGCGGTCCACATGTGCTTCCCATAAAAAAATGCTGAACATGGTTTTCAGAGATTTAGGTCGCGGTTATTGCAGTTTAAGCCGTTAAAAAACCGATTAACGTCTACTCTAAGGTGACGATGATATTGACAGTTCCACGAGGTTTCTGAATTATGGACTTTTTTGCTGTGGTTTTGAAACCGCTTAAATGTCATTAATCGTGGTCTCGAGTGGATTCCCGGGCAACAGAGATGCATAGATATAAGCGAAAGTAAGGAAGGCAGGTCTAATCGGGGGATCGCGAGAGGAAAACGCCCCATAAATAATTTATAGGAATTGGCCGTGAAGCACGGATAAAACGTACACGATGTACCAGAGGGGTGACCTTAACTGAGCGGATAATGATTTATTTTCGTTTCGCGGGAATCGGATAACGTAGGCAGATAGGAAAGTTAACTATAATTCCATTATATTTATCTGTAGACTAACGCTCTGTCGAGAAGCGAATAGTGATTCATTTTCGTTTCGCGGGAGTCGGATAACGTAGGCAGATAGGAAAGTTAACTATAATTCCATTATATTTATCTGTAGACTGACGCTCTATCGAGGAGCGAATAATGATTCATTTTCGTTTCGCGGGAGTCGAATAACGTAGGCGGGTAGAAAAGTTAACTATAATTCTATTATATTTATCTGTAGACTAACGCTCTTCAGGCTTTTACAACAGATAGGTAATTGTGCAATGACGGTATATACAGTTAGGAAAGAGATAACGATAACGTGTAAGCATATTAATGGCACGACAAGAAAATAATATACTCGAATATAGATACAATATATTAACTATGTAATCACTACAAACCTGTCCGACGTTAGCGTAGTTTCAACAGGACGGGTAACGTGTATACGATTGGCTATTCTAGCTCAGATTTCGCCGGGTTTGGTAGTAATAACCACAAAACATAATTGGAACAAGTGTATCTAGATAAGAATATTGTAAATAAAATAATATGAATTTGCGGCCCATATACACATGAAATAAAAGGATAAAGCGTATGGGGATCTTATAGATGGATGGATAAATGAAACAAATATATATAGGAGTAAATGCAAGTAAAAAGCAAGCATATAAGTACCAAAAACATAGGAGAACATAGTGTGATAGAAATTCGAAGACGGGAGGAACAATAATGTGAAGTGGAACGGATATAGCAAGAGCATGTAATAATGATAAACGTACAAATACAGACAACTACTTGAGACCGATTCGACAGATACTAGCAATCTTTCAACACACCTCTAAGAACATGGTGAGCGGTATATAGTTATCAGCGGAGGCGTCCAGTGCCTTGGCAATAAATGAGCACTGAATTAATCCGACGCCTTGCCTGCGGCACTGGAGGTTTATTTACTTATTTGTTTTATTTGTTTTCATTTATTGGGTTTCTTACAGCCATATAATTAATCAATCTTTGAAGAAAAGACAATAATTGATGCACAGAGTTTTGGGCCAATTACGCGAAAACACATACATACAATCGATAAAAGAATAATAAAAACATGTCCAATAGTGGGTTGTGTGAGTGTGTATCTGTGTGTTTATTTATTTATTTATTTATTTTGTTTTGGGAAAAAAATTAAAAGCAAAACGATCTTAAAAATCTTCCACTGAATTTAAAAATTTAATTTAACTTACATTAATAGTTTATTGTGTTATAGCGAATAGTACTCTTCCAGTATTATATTGTTCGAGAATATTCACTGTCTATGTAACATAGTTATTTTGTGGATCAATCTTACTGCCAATAAAAATAATAATAAATGGTTACAAATTATGTTTAAATTCCGCAACGGAGGGAACTAATACGTCCCTGTGCGCGGAGAGCCGCGGGCAAAAGACAGGATTCATTGGATGATCCACGAGAAAAGATCGCCCAAAATTAATTTAAAATTAGGTATAGTACCTTTGAACGATTGTTTTATCTAGGTATGCAGTGTGTACATGTTGAGTGTAGGGAAATTGATACAATGATATAGCAGCCAAGGATCGTTAAATTTCCGATAAAGACGAGTGAAAATACGAGGGAACGGGGCATGATAATGGTAGATAATGAAGAAACATCAACTATGATTAGGGGAGTACCCGATAGATTGTAGTTACGGTTGATCAAACGACAATATGGACTGAACTTAGAAATTAAATATTAAAAATTAATTATCGCGCTTGTGAAGCGAGTTCAAATCGTCCGAAGCCACTGAGTCCGTCCCAAAACGGGCACAGGGACGGAGACAGAGATGGCAACAGGAGGTGGGATCAACTGACATATCCGAGTGGAGATATGGTTTTTTTTTGCCAAATTGAATCTTAGGAACAAAGATTTAGGTTTCAAGGGAAGTAGAATATTGAAAATCCTGGAAACACACGACTTAGGACCTTTTCCCGCTAGGGGGGTTTTAAAATGTCAAGACGCAGCAGATTTCAGGCAGTTGGTGTGAACGTCTACGAGAGTGCAAAATCCGCGTCGGTTGTTTTTTTTGAGTGAAAGTTACCGTCGACTTAGAGTGTCCCAGTGGTTATAGTGAAAATTATAGTTTAATTTCAAGTGAAAGTGGTGTACGGGTAAATATACTCTTCGACATTGCTCACGATAAAAGAAAAGGGGGGTACGGGTTTGATTTTATTTTATAAAGGGTAATTAATTTGGCATATTAGAACTTCGGAAATTACTGCGCTTTATTAAGTTGATTAGTCCGGCATATATAGAACTGATATTTGCAGATCTCCGGAAACTAGCTGTGCGTTATAAAGATACCTATTTTATGCTAAACACGCGGGAAATTGTTAATAAATCTTGTAAAAATACCTATCTTATGCTAAATACGCGAGGTCCTGTTAAAAGAGTTTTAACTCAGAGTACGGGTTTGATTTTATTTTATAAAGGTAATTAATCTGGCATATCGGAACTTCGGAAATCACTATGTTCTATAAAGTTAATTATTTTTGTCGTCTTACTAGGTTCACAGAATAATATTCGCAGAATTTCAGGAAACGGTAGAGTTCAAATTTAGTTAAATTTTCGTTTTACTAAGTATAGTATTGGCGGATCTCTGGAAACTAGCTGTGCGTTATAAAGATACCTATTTTATGCTAAACACGCGGGAAATTGTTAAAAGATAAAAGGGTTGTTACTAACAGATTCGATTTTAAATAAGTCTTATAAAATTACCTATTTTTTTGCTAAATACGCGAGGTCACATTTTAATTTTTACATTTGTAAGGCATATAATATTTCGTTATATGAAATGTTTCGATTAGACCGGATTTATTTTAGTTATTGAAAGAATATTTAGTTTATTTTAATAATTTCTCTTGTTTATGTTTAATAGTAAGAGTCCGTTAAAATTATAGCGAATAAATTCTGGGATTAAAAATACGTCTAGTGAAAAATATATAGCTGATCTCGCGGGGTATCAGGTTCAGCCCATAATAATCTAGATTTTCATTTCGTTTAAAAGTATATAGAGTAATTCCGTGAGAATCGGGGTTTATTTACAATTTCACAGATGTATAAATTCCATTACTCTAGAAAATTATATAAAATAATCTCGTGAGAATCGGGGTTTATTTACAATTTCACAGATGTATAAATTCCATTATTCTAGAAAATTATATAAAATAATCTCGTGAGAATCGGGGTTTATTTACAATTTCACAGATGTATAAATTCCATTATTCTAGAAAATTATGTAAAATAATCTCGTGAGAATCGGGACTTATTTACAATTTTACAGACGTATGAAATTTCATTATTCTAAAAAATTATATAAAATAATCTCGTGGGGGTCGGGGTTTATTTACGGTTTTACAGAAGTACAAGTTTCACTATTTTATAAAGTATATAAAATTGCTTCCGTTCGGCCCGGGTTATCTTATATTATATAGGAAAACATAGGTCCCGCGCTATTAAAACATATAAAGACGTTTCATGTGGCCGGGATTATTACGCGCGTTGGGGAAAGTCTATAAGGTAAAAGTATGTTTAATTTGATTCGGGTATTTAAATTTTATGAAAGATATTTGCCTCGCGGACTTAAACTATGAAAAAAATGTTTCAATTAGTTCTGGTTATACTTTAGGAGTGATGTAAACTTCGCGGTTGTATAATTTGGGTTACTTTGTATTATACGAAAACGTGAATCTCGCGTATAAAATCGCGTATAAAAAAAGAACGTATATCATGTATTCAAACATATAAAAGATTCTAGTACATTGTTTCGATAGACCGGGGTTGTATTATACTTATAAAGATGTTGTAGGGCCTCGTTATATTGAAAATATATATAAACCGCCTGGGGCCGGGTCTCCTTATTTATAAACTATATAAGATTTCGTTACATTTAGTTATATAAAATGCTATCGTTCGGGAATTCGCGTTTCATTTTAAGCATATATAAATATAGGGTCCCGTTTTAAACAATGTTAGTGTTTCGTTTAGAATTCGCGCCTTCATTTAGTAAATATGAAACATGTAGATTTCAATTGGAACTATTTTAAAATGTTTCGTTTAGAAATTCGCGTCTTGTATTATAAATGTGAAAATTATAGTATTCGTTTTGAGCTAAAACGTGTGAACATAGAAACACTACAGCTTTGACCGCTATTTTGTTTACTATGCCTAGGACATTCTTGCGGTGTATTAGGCTTGATGGTAAAATTTAAACTCTTACTCTGTTTAAAATATACGTAGTGTCTCCGCCTAGATTGGCTCCACGATATACTTTATGAAATTTGTAAGTTCCGCTGTCCTAAAATTATATAAAATTACCTTCGTTTAGATCGGGTTATATCATATTCCTCGTGGAACGCGTAAACCCCGTTGTCCTGAAACTAAATAAGGATGTTTCATCTAGACCGGGTTCATTTTACATTTTAGGAAGAATATAAGTCCCGCGTCTTTCACTACATAAAATGGATTTGGTAAGATTGGGGTTGTTTATACTTGTAGAAATTACAGAATCCCGTTATTCCTAAACTATATTAAAATGATAAATTATATTAAAATGATTTAAACTATATTAAAATTTGCCGGAGAGTGGATATCAAATATTCGAGATGATAATAAAATTATATTAAGAATAATATAATTTTATTATCAATGCACAAACTTGGCAATGAACTACCTACATATGTCGACATTTTAAATCTATCTCTCTCAAAATTTAAAAAATCATTATATGATCATTTCTTTTCAAAATATTAAATTTTTATATAATGTCTTAAATTTTTTATATATATAGCTGGCTATTCAAATTTAATATTGCTATATTATCGGTGAGTAAAAATTTCTGAGATCACTACTTTACACTTTTGCATATATACTTTTTTTACATATATGTCTAACCTCATTATGTTTAAACTATGTATATATATATACTTTTTTACATTTATACCCTTTATTTTTCTTTTACATTTAATCGTTTGTTGTATTTTAATTATGTATAAACCTGCTACTTTACACTTTTTGCATATATACTTTTTTTACATATATGTCTAACCTCATTATGTTTAAACTATGTATATATATACTTTTTTACATTTATACCCTTTATTTTTCTTTTACATTTAATCGTTTGTTGTATTTTAATTATGTATAAACCTGCTACTTTACACTTTTTGCATATATACTTTTTTACATATATGTCTAACCTCATTATGTTTAAACTATGTATATATATACTTTTTTACATTTATACCTTTTATTTTCCTTTTACATTTAATCGTTTGTTGTATTTTAATTATGTTAACCATTGTAACAGGCTATTAATAGCCGTGTAATAATTAATACTAAGAATACTAATAATAATATAATAATAACAATAATAATACCTAATAATAATAATAATAATAATAATAAATTCATATTAAGAATAAAAACTAAATCGGCGGACCCTAAAAGTAATATGTATTGACCTTACCAAGATGTAGACTAGTGGGGTCATATTATAGAAACAATTAATTGTTTAACAACAACAAGTGGACAAGTGGTTGCTTCATGGGTTTGTTAAAACTTATAGATGGATGGAATCCTAGATTCAAAGCTTAATCCCGGTATTTCGGATAAATATAAGAATATGTAACATCGGAAAATGACGGGTAACGGGTTTTATGAAAAATATCGGTGCGTATAACCATTAGAGTATGATCATTAGAATTGGAGTCTAGTCTCGATGACCCGGGAAGTACGGAAACGTAAGACGGAAATAAGGACTATGTTGCAGTATTATTAAGATATATAAATACTTACGATTGTCGAGCTAGAGTCTAATTCCGGTATCTCGAGGAATATAAATTCAAGGAAAAGAAAATAATGTCTAGTTTCGGTTTGATTAAGGTATATACACCGTATAGTTGCCGAGGCTGGATACTAAGCCCCAGCTACGGAAACTTATAAGCGCGTAATGGCAGGATCAAAGGTTAGGTCGCGAACTATAGTTAATTAGGGGCCTGTGAATCGTATGCGCGTGCAAGGCAAGTGTCCGCAATCCTTAGGTATAAAGTGAGGTACATTAAGTGAAACTACGATGCACTGGAATGGATATAATCGGCGGCAGATGGGTAAGTCATGTCATCCTCTTTCCGTTTTGAGATTATAACGATATATAAAGGTGGCGCACGATTAAGAAGAATGGTCTCGGGTTCGACACCCCAGACAGAGACGGAGGGAGCGCCGACAGTGAAAGTTAACCCCTGTACCGTAAACTTTAAATATACTTGCATGTTGAATCCGTACTGACCATAATAGGGGCGAATTAATTTGCCAAATAACCCTTCTCTGCATGTGTGTGAACTTCCAGGGATCGCGCGGCCCGTGTGCTCGACGCCGAACTTATTTATTCATTTCTATTTATTTATTTAATTGATGATTCATTAATTAATTAGGTATTCATTTGTCTATTCATATGCCGCGTCCCGGTTATATACAGTCAGGCGGCGTTTCGATAGCATCATCATCATCACCATCATCAGCAGTGTCCCAGTTATATATTGTCAGGAGACGTTTCAATAGTATCAT
>JADDOH010007013.1:0-45923 GCA_016648135.1 Agrypnia vestita | reverse complement strand
AGCCCAAACATGCCCCAAGCGAAAATTGACTCCAAAAAAGTTACTTGTGAGCGTTTGGTGGACTAGTGCTGGTGTCGTTCACTACAGCTTTCTTAAATCTGGCAGACGATTACGGCAGATGTCTATTGTCAGCAACTGCAAACCATGATGGAAAAGCTAGCTGCTAAACAACCGAGGATGGTTAATCGCTCTAGGCCACTGCTGCTTCATGATAACGCTAGACCACACACTGCACAACAGACGGCTACCAAATTAGAGGAGCTTCAATTGGAATGTATAAGACATCCACCGTACTCTCCGGACCTTGCCCCAACAGATTACCATTTTTTTCGAAATTTGGATAACTTCTTGCAAAGGAAAAAATTCAACTCCGATGGGGCAGTCCAAACCGCCTTCAAAGATTTTATTGATTCCCGTCCGAATGGTTTTTTTAGTAAAGGGATCGATGAACTACCTATGAGATGGCAAAAGTGCATAGATAGCAATGGTACATACTTTGATTAAATAAATATATTATAATAAAAAAAATCGGCTTTATGTTCCTCCCATACTAAATGCTAATTTCATATGTAAGGACCTAATATAATTAATTAATGGAAACGACATAAACAATGCCATTTCAAAATACATATACGTATACGCATTACAAAACATTTATTCTAAACAATTTTCACTTTGATTCGGCAGAAGAAAAGGCCGTATAATGAAAAAAATATAATAATGGTGCGAGAGACTCACCCCTGTTGCCTCCGATTATGATGGACTTGCGTTTGTTGTCCGGCTGCAGCGGACGTACGGCCCCGCCAACCTGTGGTCCTTGCCCCGCACGGATCGGCTTGGCTGTAATATATAATACAATATGTAGCCACAATGTTATGATTATAGAGCAGTATGATGCTTTCATCATAATCTTATTGGATTCTAAGCACAACATCCTACCTTATAAATTATATAAATAACTATAACAAACTGGTTCTTGCAGATTATATAGATAGCTGGGGCGTGCAGACAGTACATTGAAGCATGAGGTTTACATAACATATGAATGGTTGCAGTAAAATCGCCACTAACCCCAGTAATGCATTATGTCCCTGCAATGTTGCATTTAGCCATTATGTTTGTTTGAATATTGCGACTTCACCAAGTACCACAGTGTATTATTTTAAAAATGGCACTATGTGCCGTGGTCCGCTACCTTCAGATTGCATGAAAATGGCTGACAAAGTAAGGTACGTGTCGTGTGAGCTCCCCATACAAACAACAAGGAAAAGGTGTTATAAAGAATATAATACAAATAAAAAAAGAAAAACAGAAGGCCTGGAATACACATCAATAACTCAGAATATCACTCCAGCAAAAAATCCACCAGTAAATGAGGTATGATTTATTGTTGAAATTAACATTCATCTTGGTATTTTGTTATGGACGAGGGATACTGTTTGAATATGCTCTGGGTACTTACCAGTTGTTAAACTACACAGACATTGAACTTACTGCCTTTCATAGGAAATAGCGCTAGGCACTTGGGAGTTGTTTGAAATGCATATTTCGCAAATTAATTACAGGAACCACAGAAAACTTTTTTTTCTAGTTTTTATGTAGAAAAGGCAGGTAGGATGTATATTATAGATTTTTCAAAAAAAAACTAATGTATGACATTTTTATTCACTGTTTCTTGTTTTCCTCGGCTTGTCGGTCATGGTACTTAGTGCGTAATTTGATTCAACCATTCATATATTTTGAGAAAAAAGCAAAATTAAATATTTATCTGAGAATGTTATGATATACAGTAAAACCTCAGTTTTACACTTCTCCAGGGAACATCAAAAAATAGTGTAAAAATGAGGAAATTAAAATTGTATAGAAAAATGGTCTTTTGATGAAAATAAAACAATTATGTAACTGTTTAACCGGTCGTATGCCGGAGCGCAGATCTGCGCAAAAACTTTTGTACCCTCTATGTGCCGGAACGCAGATCTGAGCTCCCTAGACATATATGCGAATTTGGTCTATTTTACCTGCGTTTATGGGTTTTTAAACCTTATTATTGGTTGTATCTCGAGTTTTTAAATGAATGAACGAGTTCTATTTGTCGAGTAACCTCATTTGCCGCGCAAACCGGACAAAAAATCATTCCAAATGTTGTCTTCGAACCGCACATTAATTGTGTTATTTATCTGTTAAAAAAAGTGCTTTATTAAATTAAAAAAAGTGTTAAAATTTAGTATTTTATATTCTTTGATATATTTAAAATGAAAATATTAAAATACAATATATTTAGTATTATTTCTTCCATGGTTTTATTCGATAAACATGTGCGTACATTTCTGACAGTAAATTTCGATACTTATTTTCATAATAAATGAATAAGTAATTATTGAAATATAACTAATTATTGAAGTCTGTATATTAAGAAACCAGAAACTGCAACTTCTTAGCGATTATTGTTGATTTTTACATGAACATCACAAAGAAGTGTCTAAAAAACAGCAATAGTGTGCGTAATTGCGCGGCAGACAGGGTACATTCCGCGTCATGTACGGCCGGCATACAACCGGTTAAATAATTTGATAGTGCACATCTGATTGTCGTCTGGATTGTATTCTACCAACAGTTTGCCTCCTATCCTCTACTTGGTCCAGGTCAACACTTTGTCCTTGACCTCAAACAACGTGATGACAATTTTTGAAACAATTGATCCATCAGTTTTATGCCCTGAAACCTGAGATATTTAGGCTGACTGATCTGGAGTCTTCTCCTTTGGGATGACACCACCAATGTAAAGATTTTAAGTTCTCGCGGACAGAAAACAATCAGTCAATGTTTTTACAGTTTTTTTCAATAATTATTATCTTATGGTCAATTTTAATTTTTGTCGAGATGTAGGGGCAAATCGTAAAGAATATTAATGATTAAAATGGCTAACGTAACAACAAAAATATAAAAACAATGTAAATAATTGTCAGACAATTTTAGAGAATCAATTCAAAATGCCCATGGTACATGATTGATGAGTTTGGAGAGTCAATTTAGTGTAGATTTTTAATCTTCTTGCCAAAATTATAGCTAAGCAATTTTTATATAAATGTCTGTTCACTCTTAAAGAATTTGTTTAAAAAAGTCATCAAAATACTTTGTAAAAAATAATCCTGAAGAACTATTTAAACTTTCTAGCAAAAGACATTTAACCCCCCCTGGGCCGCCGACGCATATATCCGACAGGCACAAAATAAATTATTTATCGACGGCCGCGTATCGAATTTGAAAAACGTAATTTTATCCCAATAGAGAAATCCTGTTGTGACCTGTCGTTCCATTTTCAACTCAAAAACATCACCGATTATATTTTAAATCAACAATCAAAACGGAAGTTTTTCTGCCGTCAAAATCGTATAGAGAAGTTGTAGATGTCGCCCCGATCGCGTGTTGTGCAATCGAAATTCAAATATTCCATCGTCAAGGTCACGCGCAATGTGCGCGGGAAATACGATTTATTTTTTTCGATTTTCGATTTATTTGTACACGTATATACAAATATATACGATATGTTTTGCGATATTTGTCAGTTTTTGTTGGTTTATGATTCAATTGAATACTAATAGTGATTTATTAACAAAATACACGCAATTTTGTTGCGTTTATTTGAAATATGTGTGTGTGTGAAAGTGTATCATATTTATGTGTTATGAGTGCGATGTCCCGTCGTGTGCCGTGCCGTGCAACAAAATATATCACACAGAAGATTATTATTATTAATAGTAGTGTTGTCTCTAATAAACAAATAAAAAAATTATTATTATTTTTCAGAAAATGTTGCGCTGGCAACATTATGGAAATTCAAAAAAAGATTATTTTTTTACTTAATTGATAAAAAAATCATTGCGTTTCGACACTTACGATAAAATAATATGAATGTGCGTGTGTTTTTTTTAATATACACATGTTTTCATGGTTTTTTCGTAAAAAGAAAAATCACAAAAAATTCCGAAAATTTACGGCCCACAAGTTAATCTCAAAAAATTTCCACATGACACATTTTTTTTACAAATTGAATAAAGAAAGTTCAAAGAGAAAATTGTGCATTTCAGATACTAATACCTATTTTTGGTTGTTAAATATAACATGTACAAAAAGATTTAAAAAATTCACTTCAAACATAAAATGTTGGCGTGTTAAGTTTTTGGAATGAATAAGTAAAATTCAAAATTTCGCTCACAAATTTCAATGGATGTAGAATTGACATATTGAATTTTCTAAATGTTTCAGTGTTTCAACGGGGGAAATGAAAAAATTCATCTGCGTAAATTGCGCAAAATATTTGTATCAGAATGTAGGGAGATGAAACAGGACTTTGACTTTTCAGTGCACATAAATAGCGGGAAAACGAGAAATGTAAAAACAAAGTTTTACTGTATTAAAACATGAACAATATGATAACGAATGTGATAGGATTATTGCATATTTTGTTACAACTCATATTCCAATGTACTGCCTGCACTCCACTGATAGATAGTAGGGGAAGGGGTATATTTTACCAATTTGAGCCTGTGGTCCTAGCCTGACGCGAGTCTTCTGTCGCACAGCTTCCCGGATGCGGTCCACTTCATACTGGTAGCGCTTACGGTCACGCATTGCTCCCTCCTTAGCTTCCTGCAATAGACCAAACAGACATCAATACACCGTTTAGTCACTTCTATCACATAAATGTGTCACAATTCTTACATCCTTCAAACAAAGTTTTATATGTACCAATAGTTATTAGAGTTAATACCAGGTTTTTGCAGTGTCCACTAATTATTTTGAAAGCACCCACCCAAAAATATGAATTTACATCATTCGAAATATGACATTAAAGAATGGTAGACAGATTTTGCATCAGTGGCGCAATCAGTCGTTAGACTAGATACAGCTCTCACACATATCAAATGGACAATGAAATAATAACCAAAAATAATATTTTGTTGATAATATGATATAATAATAAATGTTGTAAAAGTGAGTGGGAAGTGCGAACATTTATGCGAAATGATGTTTTCTTATTAAAATTGTGAAAATACACAAAGATTATAACTTTTCATTTATGTTATACATAAGTTACGCCTCTATCTTTATGAACACAAATATAATACAGTTTTCACCAAGTAATTGAAGACCCCATGGCAAGAAGTTGGTAACTAACATTCAAGTCATTTTGAGATAATTAAACATTTGCATTACGCCTTTGAAAAATATGTTTTACTGCTAATTCAAGATTAATTTTTATTGATTTTTGTCACTAAAATATCAAAAAAGTATTTACAAAGTAAAAAAAACGCATTTATGCACAAAAAAAAAAATATATACTAATTTTTCCTAAAAACATGTAGTTAACAACCATTTTTCGGCCTATGGAACTCATTTTTAATAGAATAACACCTTTTTAAAATTGGTAAAACACGAACATCAAACAACCTTTCAAATGCTATCCACTTTTACCATCCATTATCCAAAATTACAAAATACCTGGCATGTTAATTAATAATACAAAACATGGTAAATATTGAAATTATTGAAAAATAATATATAAGTAAGTACATATTATAACAGTCTTCAAATAAAAACAAATATATGACAGTACTGCCAGAGTAAATTTTTTTTAACCATAAATATTCCAATCAAATTAAAAGGCGTGTTAATTTCAGAATGATGGCATGAACATGTTATTTTTGAAGATAACATGTTCTTCCCATTAGTAACTGATTTGATTTTTATGAAAAAGTGTAGTTAACATGTTCATTCCTATGATTTGAACATGTTTTAATTATTTTTAAGTTCTGAACTTATTTCCAATGGAAAGAGCGTACAATATTTAGTTTAGACGGCTTATTAACTCATTTTTGACAAAAATGTCAGTTAACAACTTCTTGTCATGGAGTCTTCAATTGGAAAATAATTTTAATACGATTAGTGATAAATCATACACAAATATAACTGTGAATTGCACAAAACTAAAAATGAGATTCCCATTATGAGTAGTTAGAGTAAAATATGCCTCACAGATTTCTAATCACAATGACAGATTACATTTTTATTTCCGCAATACATTCGCATTATGGTAAAGTTATAAAAGGCAAAATGTACCTTGAGGGCAGTTTCCAAAGCCTTGACCCTCTCCATGGTGGCGCGCAGGCGCTTCTCCAGCTTGGGGAGCTCGCAGCGCAGGTCGGCATTGTCCCTCACCAGCTGTTTGTGCACCTTGGTCAGTTGATCCAGGTTGTTCTCCAGGAAGCTGATCTTCTGCTTCTGCGCTAGAGAACCTCCCTCTTCTTCCCCTTCTTCAGAGCTGACGGACTTCTTGATACGGGCCTGCGACACCGCACCGCACATTAATAGTACCATATTAGAATGTCCCGGTTTACAAAATCATTCACTATGTATATGCCGAGGACTAATTGCATTTCATAAAAACTTAACATATTTAGAGATATAAAAAGTGTATGCAGCTCAATTCCACTTTGGATTTTTTTGAAGTTAGTCAAGAGACTAATGATAATGATATGTACATCTATTTTAAAATTATATTGGTCAAATTCACTTCCATTCAATTTAAAAAAGGAATAAGGTAGCTGTTATGGTGTGTATCTACTTGAGATTTTCATCTCTTATCTGGGAGACAACAGTAAAGTAAGTAATGACATCACAGTACCTGTGAAGTCATTCTTGTCTGGTAATCTATGATACATGCAGCAATGAATCTCCAACAACTTTTGAGATTCCTCCCATCCTTCCTGCGCTTTCAAGGCAAATCTCCGAGTGAAATCTCATACATGTACACGCACCATAATAGTAACTCGATGCAAAATGTAAAATACAAGGTTGATGACGAAAGAACGATATTCACCTGCAAGTCTTGCACGAAGAGCTTCCTAAGGTTATGCAGCGTCTGCAGCTCCTTGGCCACAGTGTCCTCCAGGCCCTGCAGGTCGGCGCGGGCCTGCTTCTGCCTCTCCACGCTCACGCTGCACCGCAAACCACATACATTACACTCCGCTCTCCGCACACCCCCATCCATATTCACTCCGCGCCCGTCTCCATCATCCGGAAACTGGTTTTACTCCGGACAGTATTTTTTGGTTTGTTTCCATCCATTTCAAAGATTTGAGGAAATGAATATGAATGGGAGTCGTGTGGGACATAACGAGTCTAAATAATAGAACAAAAAATAAATAAAAGCAGAAATGCACAAATGGTTTTCTACAAAATAAAAATAAATTACTTTGTTAAAAAAATAAGTCTCACCGTTACTTTAGCTTCAATCCGATATAGAAATTACTTAAAAAAATATTTATTTTATTTTCTCAGCAGTTTGAATAGCGCTTACGACTAGGAAATCCCTTAAAATTAAAATTACACAAACATTGCCACCAGCGCCCACAGTAGACCGGAATGTTAAACATTTAGCTTATCCTATGTACTGTACAATCAAATTCTAAGCTGCTCGAGATCGCCTAACGTTTGAACAATGAAATGCGCAGCAGTAAAATATGCGACTTTAAACAACAATCTATAAACATTCACCTCACGTATATTTATACTAAAATATATTTAAATTACTCTTAAACATGACATATTATATGGATTGATTAAATCGTATTTTAAAACTTAAAATATCATCTTCCCGTACAAGTTGCAAGATGAGATTAATTAAATGCAACAAATATCATAAACAAATGGAGATAAGTTCCGATCGTTAATCTCCGATTATGTTATCCCACTGTTTCATTTACTCCTTATATCACAGATTATAGAAATACCTTTCCTTTTATCATCGAGATAAAGGCATGTTTCATCACTCTGTCAAAACGTCGACATTCCGAGGATTTCGCAGTCTGATTATTGAAAGTTTTCATCTTCACCCTTACCGGACGAAAGGGTGGCGAAACTCTCGCATCAAACCAAAATAAAAAGGAATATTACTTTCAGAATGCGCCCTAAATAAAAATATAAAATAGGGAACACCAACAAAATTCAGGTACAAAATAGCCAACATCTACCACCTCTGCAACAATTAATATTACATATGACTGTATTTACATTAACCCTATTATCCCAATACTCAACAGTTATCTTATTTGTAAATTATTAAATAATTACTTAATCTAACAGTATTGTGGCAGAAAAATATTGTAAAATGAAAATACCCCAAAATCGGAAGGGAATGCAGTCTTTTCTTGCAAATGTCGGTGACATTCACCCCTTATTATTATCATCATTAAAATATACATATTTACAAAATGGTGCGAGCCATTGACTAAAATAAGGCAGTTTGTACTTTGAGTGAGATCTCGTTAATACTGCTCAAAAAAGATGTTTTCATGTTGTACATATTTTAGGTATGTGAAATATCCACGTTTATGAAATAAATATGTTCCATTTTAATATTCATCATAAATATATACAACACTAAAGAAAAATTGATAGTAAATTTCGCAACAAATGCACAACATTTATTGTCTAAATGCAAATGGTCTTATCCAATTAGGAAATGGTGAAACAACAGACTATAAGACGTTTCAGATCTAGATTCTTTAAGAGGTGGCAGGTGAACTACAACTAAAAATACTAAACAAATTAAACCATAATGATGATGTGGGGACAGCGGTGGGTGATCAAAATCATAGTGACAGAGATGAGCAGATGTATGTGCAGGGGGTGGAGCGGGCAGAAAGGCAGGAGGGGGAGAGAGGGACGCGGCGACACCTTCTTTTCACGATCACTTTTCGGGTTAATTGTTGCGTCATCGATCGACTCTTTCAACTCTGCACTCGCCGAGCTTTTCATTCGCACGAGCCTCGGGCTGATTGAAACCAACAGTTCCGGGTTGTTAATCAGCTCGGCGTTTACCGAATCCTTTTGCAGCTTGCTCATAAAAAATTTGGATTGGCAATTTTGTTTTAATGGAAACGCATCACGGTTGTCTACGACACTGTGGGCGCTGGGGGGCTGTTTGCGAGGGGACACTAGGAACGTTACGGACGTGAGTTCATGCAGTTTGGCCGACTTCTCGGCTTCCTCGTGCTTCAGCTTTTCGTAGTCGCTCTGCAGTTGTTCCTGTGCGAGCATCAGCTTCTGGTTCTCCCTGAAAATACGAGAAACAATAGTTAGTCACGGCCGATTAGGAAGTACGCTCGGAGAGAAAGCAGGTTTGAGCACTTACTCCTTGAAATCTTGGTGAAGCTGGCTGGCCTGGTGCAGCTCATCCCTGAGCGCGGCCAACTGAGCCGTGTGCGCGCCGCGCAGCTGTTCCACCTGTTGCTCCAGCGCTGCGCGCACCTCCCCGGCTGCCTGTTGCTCGCCGGCTGCTGACACCTAAATACGTAACATAATATGTAGGATTTACTTATGCATTTTCATCTTTACATTATTAGGATTGCAAATGAAAAAAAAAAATTAACTCTGCAATTTTTGTATAAATTAAATGTTCTATTATTATTCTTAATTAATTTGATACCAATGGATACCATGTAACACATATTTAATATCTAACAGTCAACTTTAACAGGGAATTAATGATTGATTTACATGTTGAATCTATAACTATGTACATAATAGGATGGTGAATATTTTCTATAATGACCTCAAGAACTTAATTTTCAGTCTTTTGTGGAATTCTTTATGGTCTAAAATATCAGAAAAGCAGAAAAATACAAAATAATTTTTTTAGAAAAATTTAAAGAATTTAAGGTGTAATATTTTACATTGAAATTTTATACAGAATAAGATCAAATTTGCGAAAAAAATCAAAATATTTTTTTAAATTTCGTCAAAATTTAGAAAAAAATTGAATTATGTGAACTAAAAGTATTGATTTGTGGCACGAGAGGCTAAAATTTTTTTCAAATTGCAAATTATCGGGGTTAATCTACTATGAAATCAGCTTTTTGGGACTTGCGGGTTTTAAAATTTTTGAATTATGGCGAATCTCGAATTATCGGGGCTCGAATTAACAAAATTTTGCTGTCATGTACAGTAAAACCGAAATTAATTTGAATGCTGATTTTAAAATTCTAAACCAGTCCCAAAATATTAATTTCATAATAGACTGTAAATAATTAACATGTTTTTTTATGAGTTTTATGATTTGTGGCAAATTTTGCAATTGCATTGCAATAAAAAAAATTTTTTGTGCCTTGTATTTTGAAGTAACGGGGTTTCGCATAATTAAAAATGTTTTTTTTTTTTTGAGTCCCTTAAATTTCGAATTAACAACGTTCTACTTTTTACTTTTTCAAATACATATTCATCCAATTAAGTTTGCACCGCAAGTTTTGAAAAAACTCACAAATTTGAGAATTATTTATTCAAAAAAATTAACTTTTTAGCACTAATGAATACTAAAATATTTAATACAAGGTCTTGCAAATTTAACAAGATTAGCAAGAGCTAACACCATACAAAGGGCTCTGCACTTGCAATAATTTTCTACTACATAGTCGGCACTCAAATTAAAAATGTCCTTAGGTTTTCACGGCCGTTCAGAATCTTCTGTGTATAGTTTTCTGGGATATTCTGCCGTGTGTGTGTGACCTCTCTGGCCAACGTTTCGGATCCCATTGCAGGGTCCATCATCAGGGCTGATGTGATGAGTGAGTGTTGAAGTGTAGGTTAAGTATTACCTTGCAATACCGTACCGAAGTCAGGGTGTCTCCAAGTTTGTGCAATCGAAATATACAAGCACCCGGTAAACATTAATAGGGATGATCTTAAGTTAAGAACATCGTGGTATCCGGCGCTGCAGGATAAATCAAATAGACGATCCGCACAGTCCGACATCCGTTAGTAGATATATAAAACACTACAAGAAGACACACACCTTGCTTTCGACACGGTACTGCAATCCAGTATTTAACATAACACAAACTTGGAGACACCCTGACTTCGGTACGGTATTGCAAGGTAATACTTAACCTACACTTCAACACTCACTCATCACATCAGCCCTGATGATGGACCCTGCAATGGGATCCGAAACGTTGGCCAGAGAGGTCACACACACACGGCAGAATATCCCAGAAAACTATACACAGAAGGCACTCAAATTGACAACTTTAAGACTTCTTATGGTGATTTACAGTTAGAACACGAAATGCCTACATTTTTGGTCGCAGATCTGATATTGTTGTATATGAGATTATCAACCACATCACGGAAATTCCAGATTTGTTAGAAAAGATTAATTTCTCGCTCCATTAAAGACGACTTGTATTAAAACTCCATTCTACATGGGCAACTAAATAAACATCTAAATATATGTAGTCTCTTATGGTGTAAGTCTGTCCAGATTCAAACAATCTCTGGTTAGATAATCTAGATCTTATCTCCATCTTGTTAGTACTTCATTTGTCCATGCTTTTCTTTAAATTGCTACAACTATTATTCTCTTTATTTTATGTTTAATGTTATGTAATATATATTATTGGACTATGTCTGTTAATTTAAATAAATAATTTTTTTATGATTGTTATCTAGACGACTCGACACCGTGTTAAAAAAATACAACACAAGCGCATTTTATTGAACAAATTCAATCTGCGATGATCAATATAGGACACAAAGAGCAAAATTAAATCAGAATGAATACCCAGCTGACACGAGTGTTAGATACTACACCAACCTGATTAGCGGCTTTGAGCTTGGCACACTCGTCCTGCAGCGTATCGGCGAGGTCTTCCAGTTGTCTTTTCTTGGCGTCCGCCTCCCGCACAGCCTCTGCCAGAGAGCGAGCCCGCGCATCCTGCTGCGTCACTTGGAGGCGCCATTCTGCCAACTCCCTCTCGTACTCTACCAGCTATATCGTACACACAAATATAATGTATTTTAATCTGTACAGTAAGTAATCCATGCCTTTGATACTTATTTGTACCTTAAATTGAACCACAAGAGGTTTTAAGAACTAAGTATGCTAAAATAAATATTTATTAAAAACCAGGAATGCGTGAACACCTGATTCAGACGAATTTAAATTACGTACATGGGCAGAATTTCCTTAATTGTGGGATTATTCCGGGATAACTCAACAATTGGCATTTGATTTAACGCTTTCATTTTAGCTTCGGTGAACTTTTTTTTTTTTAAATAAAACAGATGCAAACATGGAATACGTATCACATCAATATTCTTACTATTGTCAAAATAAGCTAAATGCTTGTGCTATGAAAATAGGACTAATTTGCTTGTCTGGACTGAGGTTCGAACCCGCGACCTTTGGATCACGAGGCGAATGTCCTAACCACAAGACCAACAAGCTACTCAAATATATAGTAGAGCGTCGATTATTAGAACTAATTGGGGGACGGAGGGTGTTTGGAAAACCGGTATTTTCGGATAATCAAACTGTATTGATTCAGCCATACGTATTTACGTACAGGTGAATGAAAACCATATTTACATTTTTAATGACAAATAGGAATTAAACATAAAAAAGTGCAGACAATCTAGTAATAAAACATGTATGTACATACTAGGTACAATTAACGCTTAAGGGGGGGGTAAGGTTTTTAACTTTGTTTTTTTGCATTTTATTTTTAATTTTTTAAATGAATGTGTAACATCGCAAGAATATTGTGTCAAAATTTCAAGTCAATCGGAGCAAAATTGACGAAATTATGAACATTTGAGCGATACTCAGACTGATTTTCTATACCTGCTCGGGCAGCTAAGAGACGCGCTCACCTGAGGACTACCGGATGTGCTATTGTATTGGAAGAGTTTTGCGTAGACAAGGACAAAAAGATGCTAATGATGAAAGCTCTTTGCGGTGTGAACATGGCATCGAAGATAATGTGTAAGTATAAAATAAGTGTTGAGTTTTATTTTGAATTTTACAGTGTGCAAAACTTTAAAGCGTTTTCTTCACATCTCACGTTTTCAAAGTCCATCATAACTTCAAAACTACTGCACCAATCCTTTTGAAATTTTAAACCCTATTTCTGTACATAATTTACGAGGTAACGCTGGAGACTTTTTTTCAAATTTTTTATTAATTTTTATTTTTTAATAACAAATTAGTCGATATTTTTCGCAAAAAATCGCGTTTTTCCCTTCAAAGTGTTCCAAAAAATTGAAAAATTGAAATTTCAAAAAACCCTCCCAGCGTTACCTGGAAAACCTATTAACTAACGAATAAACTTTGTTTTTTTGATTTCATATGATCTAGCACCAAGTTATGATGGACACCGCAATTCTACTTTTTTCCGAGACACGTCCGAATAATTGCTGCCATTGCCGTATTTTTTAATATTTCGTCTTGAAAATTTTACACAATATTCTTCAAATGTCATACTTTAATTTACTATTGGTTTTAATAAAGAGATTTTAACTGTGTCGTCACAAAAAATTCACAAAAACATGCCTTTTTTTGTACGAATCAACCTTACCCCCCCTTAAAAAAATTTCAATCTTCGTCTGCCGAAGTAAGCCTACCCGCTTACGAGCGGCTAGGTCACATACTTTTTTTAAGGACAGATATTTTATACTGGTCGCTTTCAGCTTGTGTTTCAAACCAACACAACCCAATATCTAAGCAAGTAAACGCTTCAGAAGCACAAATTATGTTTTCATCTTCATTATCTAAACTTGTAGTTGATGTGGTGCTAGTGGTGGCATCAAATTTCGCTATCCTGCATAATTTGGCACCCGGGATCTTCATCGTCGATATCCATCCATTGTTGAATCTCTTCTTCATCACATTAGTGGCAATCGAGCTTTTTTAGCATATCTATCATTTCAGACATATCTTCCTGTTTCTCATTTACTCATACACTTTGAGGATTTTCCACTATACACAAAACTTTATTCCACACTTTTTTCAAGTTCTGCACTTTTACACTGTTCCATGCTGCTCTGATCATGTAGGACGCGTCTATCAAATGAATTTTCTTATGATTTCTTATAAGGTTTTCTTCTCCCTCTTCTTTTTTTCCAAAAGTAACGTAACAATTATTTTATGTAATACCGTTTGAAAGTCTCAATAATGGCTTGGTCCATAGGCTGTAATAATGAAGTCGCGTTAGGTGGAAGAAACATGACTTTTATAAATTCATCTTTTTCATTTTAGATGTCACATGATGGATAAGTTGGGGCGTTATCAAGAAGCAGTAATTTTTTCTCTCTTTTATCATTTTAATAGATGGGCTTTTACAGAGGGTATAAAAGTTTCTGTAAGCCATTCCATGAAAATTGTACTATCCATCCAAGTACTCTTTTGTGAAGTGTAAACAATAGGCATCGCAGATATATTATCGAGTTTGAAATAACGTGGTTTCTTGCTTTTACCAATTACAAGCATGAGCAATCGGTGGCTGCCAGTAGCATTAGTTTAGTTTATCGACTAGCGGCTACTTGGAAGTGACATACGAGTAGGCACACGCGGGTCGGGCGGGCATAGTAGTTCGGATAAGCGGTTGTTCAGTTGATCGACGTTCGGATAATCGACGCTCTACTGTGCAACAAATACTCATATAAAATAATATTTCTGATATGGCAAATACTGTTTATAAAAGACAAATAAAAATAGTACGCACCTTCTTGTTGGAATCTATGCTGGAAGCCTCCAGTCCCTGACAACGCTGCACCAAATTTTTCACCTCGCTCTTCATTTTGCTGATGTAAAGGCGTGCCACTGTAAACTCCTCCTCGAGTTTGCCCACTGTGTCGGCACTTATCTAAGAAACATAACACATATTTGATATACAATTATTGCTATTTTCAATTGAGGTCCGTGATATTGTGTTAGCAGACCATCGGGTGAAGATCAGAGATTGACATCATAAACAACTCAATTGAATGTGTACAAAATATCCCACGTGAAAAATTGGGCATGAGAAAGCCATCGGCGAGTGCTGTTTGTGAGTGTGTTTGTTCATATTGGAACAAAAACGGAATCGCACGGCAACTTCAGAGCACTGTTTGGACATGTTTAAACGATTACCCTACCGGATTGCCAACAGAATTTCTGTGGCATTTTGTGACTGTTGACAAAACATGGATCCATCTGTTCGCTAAATAATTCATATTAGCAGAGCCAGTCAACTGTTTATTGATACAATGCCTTTTAGAAAGTGAGCCGATTAAGTGGCAAATACGTAGTAGTTCTATACAAGTCAGATAGCAATTCGTTTTATTTAGTTTTCAAACACTGCACTTGTAAAACATTGAAATAATATATGTGGATACATTTTAAAAGGAGGTAACTTCCTGGAATAAAAAAAGGTCAACCGACCTTGACTTCATTGTCTGCTCCACCGATAGCACTGCCAATATCTCCCAGATCCTTCAGAAGATTGGCCAGCATCTCAGCTAGCCGCTTCTTCTGGTGGGCCATCATGTCGCGGTTCTGCTGCAGCTCGCTCGAAGTTGTATTCAGGGAGGACTGTAACAAACGACAATATTATTTCTGAACAATAGTCCAATCAGGGAAAAAAAAATTAGATTATAAAATGCCAAATTATGACAACGCACATTACATCAATATTTACATTGTTTAAAGTAAATTTTCAAATAATTTATATCTACAATAAGAGTTAAATACCTGTTTGTGCAGCAAATCTTCCTGCAACTGCTCGCACTCCTTGTTCTTGGCATCCACCTCCTGACTTTTTTGATCGTAGTTCACCGCCAGCTCCTCTAGGGCCTGGAGCACTTCCTTCACCTCTTCCTTGGCAGACTCATTCTCCTGCTGGATGCGGTTCATCTCACCTTGTAGAGATTCGTAATCTCGCCTGGAAGTACACAAAATAATTGAATTTACATTGAACGGATGTAAATAATATTTGTACAAAGGAGGGTGGGCATCTGGTATTTTGCATTTTGAATTTTGCATTTTGTCTATCCAAATGTATGTCCAATCAAGATGAATCATACATTTGGATAGCTCTTTTGAAGTGAACAAAAAAATTCTATGACGACAAACCGGTATAAGTTGTCCATTTTGAAATATGCTCATTGGAAGATACTGAATTTTTAGCTCTAAATAAACTAAACTAACCATCGCCGTTTCCCCGCAGGGGTAGGCAGAGAGGATTGAATGCCACACTCTTCTATCCTGGCACACCACTTTTGCTTCGGCCACATTCATACATCTTCTCATACACATTCTATGGTTGTTGCGGCTTTTAACAGGGCCATCCTCAAATACTTGTAGTACCTGATCGTGCCAGGTCTTTCGCGGACGCCCTCTATTCCTGTTGCCTTCAACACTCGCCTCATATATTTTCTTAACCATCCTTTCCTCGTTCATACGTTCCACATAACCAAATCATCTCAGCACTCCTTTCTTTATTCTATCTACCACACTACAGCCAGCATTGCATTCACTTCTAATTTGTTCATTCCTCACTCTATCGACCATGAAATACTTTTGAAATATCATTGAAAGATTTGGCAGATACTTCGTGGTGTAACATTATAATTTAAAAAATATGTTTTACTTTACTTTGTTTTACTTTACTTTACACACACACAATATGAGTTATTAAATTACAAATATAGTTTCGAGAGGAGCAGTCCTTCTCATCATCAGGTATAGATAATAACTAACTTAAAGTATAGTTGTAATTTAATAACTCATATTGTGTGTGTGTATTAAAAAGTAAAGTAAAACATATTTTTTAAATTATACTTATGAAAATTCATATCTCCGGTTCAACTTAACCGATTCTCATATTTTTACAAAAATCACATCAAAATAAACAGTTTTCTATAAAAATCGACCCAATGTCTTGAGAGTAAGGTATGATCTATTAATAAAATGCAATTACCACAATTTGTATCGACGCATCCTATTATTCAAGCCGTACCGTTGCCGGTGCATACATTTGTGCCCATCATTCTTTGTGACTGCAAGAAATAAAACATTTACTGACCTGGTGCCAGCAATAAGTTCTTCCTGCTCCATCATCTGATCCTTGAGCTTCTCCACAAGCTGTGACTGCTGGTTAATTTCCTCATCCTTTTCATCCAGCTGCAGGTACAGGGCTTCCAGCTTGGCTGCGTCCACATCCCCTCCGGGCACCGCCACGGCCGGCAGCTCCTGTCAAAACCCATACACCCATATTTAGACGTATGTAATTCCACCAGCCAGACTTTTCAAAACATTTAACCTAAAGGATAATTGTAAACTTATTCACATACAGATCATAATCAATATTACCTTTCTCCTGCCATTTCCCTGAGACTACTGAATGCCACAAATCTTCTTACCATATCTACTCATTGCCTATCTACTCTCACATCCTCTAACTTTCAATCGGCTATATTCTATAAAATAAGCAATATTGCTATTTCAGTATCTGGAGAGTTATTCAATAACATTGTAAAGCTGTCAATTTTGTCATTTTAAGTCTGACAGGTTTGAATTTAATGAATTTGATCAATCAGAAACATAAACAAATGTTAAGTTATTCACAAATTGTGGATTTCTTAACATTTGTTTACGTTTTGGGGCTTTCTGAGTGATTGAATTCATTGATTTCAAACCTGTCACACTCAAAATGACAAAACCGACGGCATTACAATGTTATACAATAACTGTCAAGATACGAAATAGCAATATTGCTTATTTCAGAACACGGCCGAATATCTGGTTTACCTTGTAATTTTAGAACTTTTGTGGACATCTGTTTTGATTCCATCACGGTCGAGTTATACAACTTGGTTACCATCTTCTCATTACACACTTTTTCCACATGGCCAAACCACCCAATTGATTTTTTAAACCTATTAACTATGCTACAAGCAGCTTTGCTCTCATTTGCAGCTCAATCTAATAAAAAAAATTCTTACATATACAGTAGAGCGTTGATCATCCGAACGCTGATCAACTGAACGACCGCTTATCCAAACTACTACGCCCGCCCAACCCGCGCGTGCCTACTCTCTCCCGCCTCCCGCGCTACAGTCCTCGTGCACTTTGTTAGTTGTACTCATATGTCACTTCCAAGTAGCCGCTAGTCGATAAACTAAATTTTGCCGCGTGAAAGTCGAAAAACTCGAAAGAAAATTACGCCCTCGAAAACGTTTACAATGCAGATGAAACCGGGCTCAATTGGAAAGCTTTGCCACGAAAAATTCTTGCTTTACATTGTAAATTAGCAGTACTTGGTCCTAAAATAAGCAAGGATCGTATCACTGCCTTAGAATGTGCTAGTGCTACTGGCAGCCACCAATTGCCCAAGCTTATAATTAGTAAAAGCAAGAAACCACGTCGTTTCAAACACGTTAATATGTCTGTGATGCCTATCGTTAACACTTTGCAAAAGAGTGCTTGGATGGATGGTACAATTTTCATGAAATGGTGAAACTTTTATACCCTCTGTAAAACCCATCAATTAAAAAATGATAAAAGAAAGAAAACATTATTGCTTCTTGATAACGCCCCAACTCATCCATCATGTGACATCTTAAATGAAAAAGACGAGTTTATAAAAGTCATGTTTCTTCCACCTAACGTGCCTTCATTATTACAGCCCATGGATCAAGGCAATATTGAGACATTCAAACGGTATTATAGAAAAGAATTGTTACGTAAGTTACTTTTGGAAAGAGAAGAGGAGGGAGAAGCCTGATAAGAAATCATAAAGAGATTGATTTGAAAGATGCGTCCTAGATGATCAGAGCAGCATGGGACAGTGTAAAATAGCAGAACTTGAATACTTTTAATACATGTTTTATTACAAGATTGTCTGCACTTTTTTGGGTTTAATTCCTATTTGTGATTAAAGATATAAATGTAAATATGGTTTTCATTCGCCTGTACGTACAGGCGAATGAAAACCATATACGTATGGCCACATATATGTATGGCTGAATCAATACAGTTCAATTATCCGAAAATACCGGTTTTCCGAACACCCACGTCCCCCAATTAGTTCGGATAATCGACGCTCTACTGTACTTCAATTTCATTCACTTCTAATTTGTTCATTCTAATAAAAAAAATTCTTACATATACTTCAACAACCTTACTTTATTCCTCTTTTGCTAACTTCCGGCTTCAATTGTGTACGTCAATGTCGGTACCAAAACTCAATTTACCACCATTCATCTTATTCCCAACATTCAACCTCCTTACAGTATCTTTTTCATCGTCTCTGTAAATTTCTGAAAATGTCTTATACACAACCACCTATAAAATATAAACCAGTAATAATACACCAAAATACTATAATTGCAACTGAGTCAACCAACCTATTTATTAACAAATTCACCAGCCATTTGAACCATATTATGTATATACAGCAATTTAAACTAATAAAGTTTTAATATAGAAATACTTATAATGACCCAATAATTGCTCTGAATAAAGGTACTCAATTAGATCAATATAAGGCTGAAATTTTTGAATATATGAAAAAATAATATTAAAATCTTTGATTTAATTTTTTTTTAAATCTTGTATGAATGAAATATTAAATTTTGCATACATAAATGAAAATTTTGAATGTAAGAAAAAATAATCTTAAAAGCTTTGATTTAATTTTTTTTTAAATCTTGTACGAATGAAATATGAAATTTTGTATACATATATGAAAATTTTGAATGTATAAAAAAATAATCTTAAAATAACAAATGAGTATTTTTAATTGGAACCCGTACCAGTCCTGGGAGCATCAGTTATTGTGATGTATTGCATCTTGGGCATTATTCTTGTTAAAATAAGTAAAGAGAATGTATATATGTGAGTGTTAAAAATATTTGCATGGTCATGGCGATAAAAACGGAATCGACTTATGGCTGCCAGATGTGGAGTTCAGACGCTCACACAAAGTATGTACCAAAACAATTTATCTCAGCTAGCCAACAGCTACAATGCTCCCAGTTAAAATCGGTTTTTTTTTGTTAATTTTTATTATTAAATCATTTATTGTATTAAAAAAGTAACCCATAAAAACCAAGTTTTTATTATACTCCCTTTCTCATTTACTAGTTGAAACTTTTTTTTTCCGCTTAACCTACGCGTTGGGCTTCGGTCGGGCGACGCTACGAAAGGGAGTAATAAAATTTTTCCAAAAATCCAAAATTAGACTATAATCAGGTTTCGCATCTAACAGATGCGTTGAAATATTTTCATACAACTTATTAAGTTATATGAAAAAACCATTCAAAATTGGAAAAATCCAAAAATTGAGTAATTTTTTTAATGAAAATTTGATAGATCTTCTTGATCGTCGCCACGAGTCTGCTTCAAAGTTTCAGCTCGATTGGATCACGGGAAAGGGGTTTCAAATGGATCCAAAGTTTTTTCGTCAGACAAGAAGACAAGCAGACGCCACGAGTTAATATAAAGGGAGTAAAAAAATCATTAATATTATTATAACAGGACAATCAACGCCTTGAAGATTTCCGGGTATATTATATTATTCCTCCAAATTCAGATCATTGATTCCACTTTTTTACATCAGATTACACAAAAGCATGTACGTCTTGTCAATAATGAGTAGAGATGGCACAAACTAACCGGAATCACAGGTTTCTCCTCTATGATGGAAGTGACCGGAGTGACGGCCTCCACCTCCTGAAGGTTGACTTGCTCCTCGGGGTTTACCGTCTCGCCCTCTCTCCACCTGTTCAACTCTGCTTCCAACTTTTCCACCTAAAATATTAAAATGTGATTACACCGCATCAATCTTAATAAAATCGGTGAATTCACAATGTTTGAGCGCAACGTACCTTTCCCTTGAGTCGTCCAACCTTCTCCTTTTCGCGTTCGTATCTCCTCTTCCATTCCTCCGCAGTTAACTCCTCGTTGACACATACCACGTTCTTTACAGTCTTTGCTCTGCAATGCAATAAAATATTTGTTAGATCAGGGCTTCGTAAAAAAAATTTAAAGCGGGTAATTATGAAGTAATGACCAACCTTTTACCAAAGTCCAGTGTGGACTTAGTTTCTGATTCATTGAATGAGGCCGGGGAACAGCAAATGACAATGGTCGTGCGGGCGTTACCCCCGAGAGATTCCTGCAGGATACGGGTTAGCTTGGAATCTCGATAAGGAATGTGCGTCTTGTTGCCATCAGCCAACGCTGAGATGACGTTACCGAGTGCCGAAAGTGATTTGTTGATATTTTTAGCCTCATCAAGTACTGTGCCTTCTGCGCCTGTTTTTGAAACCTGTTTATAAAAAAAAATTAGCGTTAATAAATATTACTATAATATATACTATCTTTATACAGCAGAACCTTATTAATTTGAAATTGAAGGGACCAAATAAAAATCTAATTATGCGAGATTCAAAATTAATTAATTACTAATTCCCCGTTAATTCAAAATTCAAGGAACTAAAATGTTTAGATTTTATGTATCATATTTTCTGGACCATAAGACGTATCTTAGAAAAATTTACTTAAAATTGGAGTGAATCTTATGGTCCAAAGGGTAATGGGTACCTGCAGAAAGTTTAAAGTACCAAAAGAAATAATATGCAAGCATTTTTTTCTATACTATTTAATTCTAACACCAACATATAGTATTTTTTTTATTTAATCATTTATTTTTACTACATTCAATATTTCTTCTATACTTATTAGATCTATAGCAAAACAAGTAGAGATGCCTTGTCGGCTCGCTTGTTTGAAATATATAATTTTCTTAGTTTTTGTAAAAATTGTCTCCTAAATTTGGGGTGCGTTCATTGAGAGTTATTGTAAACTAAATTCGTATATTACCTAACCCACACATTTTTTTTAAAATACCTTTTCAGAACCAGCTAAATCCACAAGGTATAATTTTCCGGATAACTTTTTCTGATTTTCCAAATTTTCTTGTTTTACATTAATGAGGAACACGGAGTGGGATCGGGAAGAGTGCTCGTTCATGTCTGGAAAGAAATTTCAAATCAGAGAAAACTCGGAAGTAACGAATGACCCGAATCACATGACAAGTAATCGTTTTGACTTACTGGTGACGGCGATATGCCTGTTGGATTTTCCCTCCTCAATTACCTCAAACACTTCCTCTGGGCTGGAGACGAACCTTTCAGTGGCTCCCTTCACAAAAGGTACTCGGTTTTTATCTTCGTGAACACTCAAATTCACTTTTGATACTAGAAAACAAAATAAAATATTTTGGGTTTTTTTCGATTATTTAAATGTGCATACTACACGCATACAATAATAAACAACGTATAAAAGCAAAGAGTTTGAATATTCAAGTAAACACTTTGATAAGAAAGTAGCAATTTACGTTTCAATCGCTGCATTGTGAATAAATGAGAAATATTTTAAGATTGCTTACCATCTAAGAGGTCTCTAATTTTGTCCATGTAGATTTCAAAGTATGAAACCTTAATGTGAAACTCCAGGTTTTCCTCCATGGCATAAATATGATTAAAGATATCATTGACGATTCGGGGAATTATACCTTGTTTTCCCGGATCACCTGTAAACATCAGAGTATTTTTATAATGTTAACAATTAATATGCAGTTTTATTATTCAAAAAATGTGTTATGCCAAAATGTAATAAAAATATAGCACCTATATAATAACAAACTAAATAAGATGAGTATTACCTAAGACACCCTCCATGGTGTGCGTTTTTCCGGAGCTGGTCTGACCGTAGGCGAAGATGGTTCCGTTGTACCCGGCCAGCACATCAGACACAATGCTCTTCGCGGCTTCATTGTAAACTTTCTCTTGGGTAGCATTAGGCTTGAAAACTTTGTCGAATAAATATACTTTACCCTAAAAATGAAAAGACCATGTTATTCCATTTAAAAAAATAAATTAAATCAACATCAGGGCATAGCAGATAGTGAGGACGATGGCGAGTCTCCAGCGCCATAAAACTGGAACTCCCAACTAAGGGTAGGTAAGTCCAACAGAAAATTTCACTGGAGAAGGCAACGGGAAACCAGTTCAGTAAAATTTTCACAGGAAATCACTAGTGATGCAACGAATACTACTTTCACGAATACGAATATCATACCTACTATTTGGCGAATACGAATACAAATAATTCAATACAGTAATAAATAATATACCACTGTTCTTTTTTACTAAGAGATTTAATAATCAAAATTTACCACCAGCAAATTTTTGATCAAAAAGCATAACATTTGTAACTTCTCAGGCGTTAGGCGATTTATTTTATCCGTTTGTACATTCCCAGCGGTCGAAAATAATCATAGTTCGCAGGTACAATACGTGCATATGGCTTTACTTTCGTCATCTATAAACAATTTAAAGTACATGAAATGAGCACCTAACCTTATTAATAACCCAACGAAAGAACTCATGTTATGCTGTGAAACATGTAACAATTGACAACTTGAGAACTCAACAAATCCATTCATTCAATGTTAGGGGAATCCCCGACAATAGAGTGCGTAGGTGTGTTTGGATACACAGTGCACAGCCAAACCGTAATTTGCATTGCGTTCAGTTATATAAATAGTTTGTTTTCGTTATTCGTGATGATATTCGGCGAATACGAATATTCGGTAAGTACCTACTATTTGGCGAATACTAATATTCGTATTCATATTCGTTGCATCACTAGAAATCACTATGGCAAAAAAGTGGACCGGAATACATAGAGTGGAGAAACTATTCTGGCTAGGACAGAGAAGCCTATGCCGGAGTGATAGCCGACATCGGGGGGACCTGACACGGAAAGAAGAAGAAAAGTCCTCGATATACGGTGAGCAATCTGCTTGTGCAATTGTTAGCATCGATCTCATAAAGATCACTGTGGTAATATTCAGAATCACCTCAAATTACACACTGAATCGTCTTTGCAAACTGAGGGGCCGGCATATAAGCATAATAAAAGTAGTTGCTTATACATTATAAAAATATAATGTACATGCACATAGGAAGTCATTGCCTAATTATGTAAGAACATAAAAAATATTATTAAATAAACTGCGCTGTGTATTCTAAAGCTCAATATTTTTATGGAAAATATTCATTTTTAAAACCAATTAGAAATGATGTAATTAATGGGACATGAGTGACATCTGTTTCAAACATGGATTCTCAATAGAAATTTATTATCAAAGTAGTTAAACATCAAAAGGGTGGGGCAACATTTTGAAAGTGGTAAGTAAGGTCATTAAATAGGTACCTTTTTATATTACAAAATAATAAACCAGTTGAATAATATTTGCATTTTTAATCACAAATGCATAATTTTTACACTTATCATGTGTATTAGGTGATATGATTTTTTATTTTGTTATTAATTATAGTTTTGCATTTTGTTTATATTACCATTTAGAAAATTATAAATTTTATATTGCATGATCACATTGTCGCAGACATTAAATTTATTAGTATTATTAAATAAATTCAACATTTTCCTTACTTTCAGTGAAAGTAAGCAGCGTGGAAAAAGATTAATTAGTTTGTAACTCATTAAAGTAACCATCTGCCTGACGGTTTAATAAATCTTTAATTCATAAGTCGGAACATTGACTTTCACATTTCTTCAAATGAACATTATATTTCTAAATAGACTGAAAAAAATTGCTTGTTCCGAGAAGCAATTTTTTTCATTTTTTTGTCTTTTTTCATTTATATGTCCTAAAGAGAAACATGATAAATGAAAGGATATGATAAATTAATATTTTGTGATACTCAGCAAACTAAAAGTAATGTGAATGTAGAATTTCACAACATAATTTTCTTAATTAGAAAGGAGAACTAGATTAGGCATTGGGGAGTGAGAAAATAAGAATTCCACCAAAAAAATTGACATCTTAAGTTGCCAATGTATTAATCATAGGTCTATTTATGAAGATGACTTATTTTAGATGACACAGCGAGGAAGAACTCGAAGTAATATAATCTGAGGGAATCAATAATATTATACTCTGCCATGACTGTCAATATAAAAAAATATTGAGCAGGTTGACAAAAACAAAGAAATTACAAATGTCAGATTTTTTGGAAAATCTCGAGTTTAAACGCCAAGATTGGATTTTAAAGTTTGTAGCGCTTCTGAGGATGTTCAGGATTTTAAGGTTTTTTGGATAGTGGATGCAGCAATCGAAGGAAACTCACTGACGATGTCTAAGATGGGTCAAGGTCGCAGTGCCGTATTTGTATTGATTTTGCCTGCAGAAAATACCCCTCCGACTCGGCGGAGACATAACGGCTCGCCGCTAGTACAACAATAGGAGCTTTACTTTCCATTTAATGAGAACAAGTTCAATACCCTTTCCAACGTCTTTGTAAGAAGGAAACAGAGTTACCGTCGCGGAACGAATAATCGATAAAAATGTAAAAACCGAGAAAGGACCACCAAAAGCGGAGAACTGGTAAAACGTAATAAGGAATACTCACCCCTATAGAAATGCAATTATCGTCCGCCGGAAATTTAACAATAAATTTCGATCCAGCCTTTTCCTCTGAATCATTCAGCGGCCGAAATCTGCATACGACTCTAATACTGTCTTCCGCTGCTATTTCGCGTTCACCCGACATGTTGTGTTATTAACTTAAACTAAAATTACGATAAATAATATTTTAAAATCACTTTAAAAACTTAAAAACACGAATATACGCACGGATATTGGTTTTTCATTTCGCACCTATGCTGCCCATGACAAGTCAACCAAAATGTCTCCCATTATCGAATGTCTGACACGGTAACTAGGACTAAACAATGCTTCCTAAAATCGTAACAAAAAAATATAAATCCCTACTAGCAAAAAGTACTTACTTGTAAATTGACCAACAAAATACTATTTCTCATTTTTCTAAAATATAATTGAACTGTACTGGGTTCATTCTTTTTTTAACTAAATATATGCCAGTGTCTCTGACGTGATATTATAATAAAAAGTTAATTAAATCGATCAATTGTCCCTTTTTATTAAATAAAAAAATTTTAATGTGCTATCAATAATGAATGTTGTCCTTTCTGTCAACCTTACTTAAATGAAATAAATAATATAAAATAATAATAAATAATATTACAAATCATAACTTCATGTCTAAATTTTATCTTTTTTTGAGAAATGAAGGCTGAAATTACTACATCCAATAACTTAAGAGAGACATTTATTTTTTTCTACTTTTTACAACGTACACCTATAAGTGTATTTCAAAGTATATTCTTTTATTTAGAATTTTTGTAAAGAAAATGAAAATAATACAATAAATGCGTCACACAAACGTTTTATTAATATGAGCGCTTATACTATAAAAATAGCGACGAGGCGTGAAACCTCGACCACTTGATAATTATGCGAGTGTCATACCATTATAATAACAAGCACGTCGTTTAAATTCTACTTTAATTATATTTTTACCCATTTCAATACATTCTGTAATTTGTTGTTTATTTTAAAGCTACCAATGTCATGTACACGGTGTGGGAAAAATTAACATAATTTATGGTTACATAAATTATTTTGGCTAGTTTCTTCAATTTTATTAGTTGACTGTTTAAATCAGATTATTAAAATCAATTATTTATAAGAACGTTTACATAAAACAAAGAAAAAAATTTCCTAAGCCCGCTATAAAAAAGATAATTTTCGGAATTTTTTCGGCAAGCCTCAAGAAAAATTACGAATGCTTACCCTGGGCAGTCAACTGTTTAAAATAAAATGAAATTCTGGAGTTTTTATCAACGCAAGTATAGTTGTTCCAATATGTGTGGATTTTTATCAAAATATGGTAACATTATAGTTCATTCATTTTTCGCTTGGTGCGCTCTGTCAAATGTCAAATTTCCTAATATGGAACGCCTACAACTCGAATAACTTCAGTCCGGTTGATCGCGAAAAGCGTCTGCGAGGTGAAGTAAAAAAACTACCGAAATTATGTGGGTTCTGTAATCGGGAGTGGATAAACTGTGTTTTTGTTTTTACCTTATGAATAGTTTCTAACATCAAGGATTTTTAAAAACTGACAAGGTGAGCTGTTGCCCTGAAATGCATATTGTTGACTAAAAACTTGCAGTAGAATCTCTTTGTAGCCTTATATGGTACACAGGGGTGCAGTTTAGTATGATTTTCGTTTCGTATATTTGTTTTAAAGTTGACAATTAACTCCACAGGTTTCAAATATTAGTATTCTGTTCGGTTTGGTGATATATCCTTTACTTATGACACAGCTTCTAAAAATAACACATGTTATGGCGGTTGGGCTTTATGCTTAGCTCGTGACACACCTGTGTGTATTTCTCTTATTTCTTACAGAAGCTAATAATTTGCTTTTTTATAAAATATTAGAGCTCATAAATTGAATACAAACCTTTTATTTTATCCAAGTAATTTAAAGATCCTGAAATATCTGAAGGAGGATTCTTGACGTGATAATTACCCATACAGTGGTTGTTTTGATATAATTCTTATTAAAACATCGTTTTAATATCGCCTTAAAACTATTTTCACAAAAAATACGCAATACACATTCACATTTTGATTGATATATCTACATTTTATGTAAACTTCCCGTGTAAAAAAAATACAGTGAATCATTGTCTCACTCACCACTTTAGTAAGAAATGCAATCAGCGAGGTGCGGCGCGAACTGCAAAATTTTTCGTGGTGAATTACCTATACCATGATTATTGATTACTAATGTTAAAAACTGTTTCGTAACATTGTTCTATTTTAAAATTAATTGTTGTGTCTAGGATTACAATAACGACAGGAAAAAATGTATTAACCCAAAAATCTCCGTGTTTACATATTATTATTATTTATAATATAATGAAATAATTGTGAAGCTGATACTCCTCACACAATGTATATGACCTCACTGAACATTCATCGAAGACTATATTTTTATGGTAGTTCATTATGTTGCCGTCTTGTTTATTTTTGTCATTGTTTACTGCACGCTTTGAATACCACAATACAGGCTATCGCGTGCATTTGTGTAGGCCTTTTTAAAAAATATTATTATTTAATTTTATTTCTCCAGATTTCAAGTGACTTCTGACTTCTTCGGAAAATTGTGTTTTTTTACAATGATAAATAAATGTGATTGTTGTTTCTTACATCATGGTAGAAATAATTTAGATATTCTCAAGAAAAATGTACGTTTGACCTAATGTAACCACCCTGTAGGACCACGCAAGGGTCACTACCCTCGGCGCTCGAATCAATCGGGAATGAGTACATACACATCCATACAGACCGCAAACCAACGGAACCTGAACTTTTTATCCTTTTTCACCGTTACCTACTCGTTTTCTTGGCACTAGCGATTGTACGTAGGTACTTATCGATTTTATATTGCAATTTGTCAAACTTTTAGACAAATGTCAAGCGAGTTGCATCAATTCATTTTTGGTCTACTCCATTATTTACATACTAGGCGTAGTTCGTTTAAAGCATAGGTTTTTTAAGGAAACGAATCGTTTGATTGGTGGAGAATCTATGCTTTAAACGAACTTTTACTTTGGTCCAATTTATAAAGCATAGATTTTTACGGAAACGGATCGTTTGATTGGTGGAGAACACAAAAATCTATGCTTTAATAGTTAAAAGTTAGTACTTTTACTTTGATCCAACTTAAAACAACCGGCCCTTACTTACCCTTACGTCGGTAAGTAGAGAGGATAGAGCGCAACACTCTTCTGCCCTGACATACAACTCTCGCCTCATCCACATTCATACACCTTCGCATGCACGCTCGACGATTGTTGAGGTTTCTAACGGGACCATCTTCCAGTACCTGGTCAATCTGGGCGTGCCACGTTTTCTGCGGTCGGCCTCTCTTTTATAAATAGAAAACCATTTATTTTTTAAATATAATAAACTAATAATAGAAGAATGTCAAGACCGTGTTACACCCTTAATTGTCTAATTCCAGCAAGTTGCGGACTTTACTGGCCGACAGACGACGAAATTATTATATTTACTAGCTGTGATCCGTTAAAAATGACGGAACATTGGTTCCAGTCTTTGCTAAGGCCCTGGTATTATTTATGGCATCTTTTTGGCGATCTACGGAGAGGCGGCCGTAGCAGCACGCGTTAATCGGCCGCTTCGGGTCTGCTGGCCCGGGGTTCAAGCCCCGTCTCCGGCCATTTTTAAGCCGTGAATACGGACGTTACACGAAGTCACGGGGACAGACAGGCGGACGGACGGACAGACAATTATTGTTTGATTATTATTAGAAGACTTGAAGAAGAAGAAGAATTATTAGAAGATTTAGATGTAGGTACATATACACAGTAAATATGTCCCCATAATTTACGTCACGTACAATAATTTGGTTTGTATAGTTTTCGCTTAGCCAGTGTCTATAAAGGGACATGTTTTGCAATAAATATTATTCGTTTTAAATAATTTATTGATTGAAGTTCATTTCATTCTGAAAGAATACATTTTTGTTATTGTCATTTTTGTTGCAATATTTTAGTTGTGTGGAAGATCGATAGTCGAAACATGTAGTTTTGATTTTTATCCTTGAATTTATCATTTTTAGTATTTTTTCCTTCAAAAATTCTTGGTGACTGTCAATACACGGTTTTATCTTTGCGTGTCGTTCTTATTGTAACGTGTTTGTTCGTGGCGGTCTGAAATTGGCTTTCCGGTCATCAAGGTTGGCCGTAGGTGGAAGCAGCCGCTTTTACAGAGCCACAAATGTTGTTCATTCTAGTTCACACTATTTACTAGCACGCTAGTAAATTAGATTACAACCGTCAGTTTAAACGATAGTTTTACCGGGCCAAGTTAATACAATAAATCCGTTATCGCCCAACCCTAGTGCAAGCGCGGAGTTCATACATCTGACTTCTGTTTACTTTGAAACTAGTGATGCAACGAATACGAATATTCGTATTCGTCGGATATCATCACGAATATTAAAAACAAACTATTTATAACTGAACGCAACGCAAATTACGGTTTGGCTGTACACCGTGTATCCGAACACACCTACGCACTCTATTATCGGGGATTCCCCTAACATTGAATGGAGGGATTTGTTATGTTCTCAAGTTGTCGATTGCTACTTATTTCACAGCAAAACATGAGTTCTTTCATCTAGTTTCGTTGGGTTATTAATAAGGTTAGGTGCTCATTTCATGTAGTTTTTGTTTTGTAATACGTATTGTTCGTTCCATTTTATTTCCATTGTGTGCAAGTGTTAATTCTTATAAAATAATTTCAAATTAAATCTAATAACATGACCTCTCGTAAGCGTGAAAAAATATATATTTACTTTCGACCGCTGGGAATGTACAAACGGATAAAAGAAATGTTGTGCTTTTTGAACAAAAATTTGACGGTGGTAAATTTTAATCATTAAATCTCTTAGTAAAAAAAAAACAGTGGTGTTAGGGGAATCTCCGATAATAGAGTGCGTATGTGATTTCGGATACACGGTGCACAGCCAAACCCTAATTTGCATTGCGTTCAGTTATAAATAGTTTGTTTTTAATATCCGTGATGATATTCGGCCAATACGAATATTCGGTAAATATCTACTGTTCGGCGAATACGAATATTCGTATTCGTATTCGTTGCATCACTAATTACAAATCATTTCCTACCAGTGAATAATTCTAATCACTCTTTGTTGGACAACTTGTATATTTCTCGTTAATACAGTAGCGACCGATCGTAAAATTATTTATCTATACAATAGTGTAAGTACTAATCTTTTGATATTGTTTCATTGCGTTCACTGACTCCGGCTAAAAACTGTGTTTGAGCAGCTGTTTTAAAGAGTAAACAAACTTCGGCTGCATCCTCCTTGTCTGTGCTCACCATCGGCCAATTCCTCTGCCAATACAGGCTACTGACACATACTTCAATTCGTTCAAACCATGACTCATTTTATTTATTTTTAATAGTGATTGCTATTCGTTGAAATCTATTTTGCTATATTATTTCCCAAGCGATAAGAAAGATTTTTCAGGTGTCTTACGGATAGCGAATAAAAGCGTTTCATAATTTCGTTTTTTTTTTTACTTTTCGCTTACTTTCCAAACGGTATATTTCACAATGGCGTAAACGTTGATCCGCGATACAATTGCGTAATAATTATTTCACTTTGTATAATTTGCTCTCCAAACCCGTTGTGGGTAAACTTGTAACAAGTGTGCTATTTTCATTACAATATTTATTAAACCATTTTGATATTCGAGTTGTGAGAACCGATAACCGAGTTGATATGTATGTGAGCCCATAAATCGAATAAATGAATCCTCGATTAATTTGGACGGCGCCCGTGTCCGCCATCGCGCCACAAGAATTCGTAATGTGTTATCGGCCTTCAGCGAAACGGAGGTTGACCGTGTGACATCACTACTCGCGACACGCGAGACAGAGATTCACCCTCACCGTACAGATGTTTCTTAGGCCGGCCGCACTTTGGATACGAATTATTACGTACGTATTCGTACGACTATTTTCGTACGTATTGGAGCGCGCACACTGATTGCGTCTTGCGTTATCACGATCAGTTACTTTGCGCATTTATCCAATGACGTTTGTGCCAAATGAATAATCTGTATCTTCTGGAAAACTCTATTATGGTAGACTTAAATAATGACAAATATCATATCTATCTATCCAATAGATTCACAAATGCTGGGGAGAATCGAAGTGCAACGAAAGCTCATAACATCGGAGAAATATTTAAAAGTTTTTTTGACTGAAGTATATAATTATACCTCACCTTAATTAAACCAAATTGTTTAACTTATAGGTGTTTTTTAGTTCTTTAGAAATCTCTATCCTATCTAGAAATAATAGAGAATCCTCCGCCATGATCTGCGCTGGCGGTCACGTAGTTGAATCACTTTGGTCCCACAAATATTTGTGGTCATGTGTCAAATTGACAAAATTTTCAATATCCGTCGTACGAAATCGCAAAAATTTCCGAACAAATCCGGATCGTGTCGGACGTCGTATCTATACGTGCGTACACGCACTATTAAATCGTGTTCAATACTACTTCGAAGGCTAGGAATGTACGTATACGTACTACTCAAATTCGTACAAAAACGCATCCAGTGTGCGGCCGACGTTAGTTTACGCTGAACGTACTCTGAATATAGTGCCTGGTAGGTACCTACCAAGCTTCCGTGGTACCAACCTACTCTTTATTCTTCTTATTTCGAAATTCGAATTCTTTTGTTGAAAAAATCTACCTATATTGTAGTCACGTGATTCTTGCCAGAGTAATTATTTTATGTAAATATTTCTCGATGAAAATAACCTGTTAGATTAGTTACCAAACAGCTGGTTGGATACTGGTTAGATTAGGGCAGGTGTGACGAACCTAGGGCACGCGTGCCAGAGGTGGCACGTTTGAGAATTTGGAAGGCACGCGAATGATTTCCAAGTTCGCAAATATTTTTTTAAATTTTTAAATAATTGAATTTGGAAATAATTGAAAGCGATCGATTAACGAACATAATTAATAAATATGCAGAAGAAGAAATAATGAGACATTGGAACTCCATTCCAGAAACTTAAGCGATTTAAAGAAACTAACGAGAGCAATAGTATCAATTTTCTCTTCTACATTGCTTGGGAGTCATTATTTTCAGAAATGAATTTCATAAAATGTAATTCAAGAAAGAGATTGACTGACGAATCCAGTTGGTCTTGTGTATTATTAAAAGTGACGAAATATGAACCAGATATTAAAAATTTGTCATCGAATGTACAACAGAAAAAATCTCATTGATAAATAACTAATGTGTATGTTTATTGATTACGACTTTATTTTTAAGAAACTGTATTGTAATTTTTTTTAAAGCGTGTAAATAAAATTCAGATTTTTTTTTCTATTTTGTTAAATTTTTTTACTGCTTGGGCACGCCACACAATCGAGAAATAATATTTGAGGATTTTTGGCACGCGGACCCAAAAAGGTTCGCCACACCTGGATTGGGGTAAGCTTAACATTGATATTATATTATGTTGATTATGATGAGTATGATAACTAGAAAATACTAAATACTTAGGACTCAACATAGACATCTCAAATGGACCTTTCAAATAGGCAAAGCAATCGACTCACTGACAAAACTGACCAGCCTATTCCACAAAATACACGAAATCACACCAAAGACCGTAAAAATTCTGATGTACCAGGCATACGTCAAGAGTAGAATACGATATTTGATACCCTCCTGGGGAACCGGAAACAAAACTAACCTAAACAGACTCCAACGACAGCAAAACAAAATACTAAAAATGGTCCATGACCTGAAATACCGGACACCAACTGAAACTATATACCGTATAACACAACAATTAAACATCGAAAACACTTAAAATCATTCACAGACTAGCAATTGGCGAAATACAAGATGAAGACATAAAATTACACAAAATACACGAAAAACACCAACACAACACTAGAATGGCTCAAAACTATCACATAACAAACGCCAAAACAAAAACAGGACAATCCCGACTAATTTGCAACGGATTAAAACTATACAATGACCTGCCACAACAGACCAAAAAACTGACCACTGACAAATTCAAATCAGATGTGACAAAAATGCTAAAACTCGGCCAACTATAAAAAATGACTTTGTATCTAAATTGTATTATTATTTTTTCTTATATTGAATTATGTAAAAATGTTGTCCATAAACCTTTTAGGTTTCCATTATATTTTAAATAAAATAAAAAAAAATTAAAAATGTGATACACATATCGTCTGCTCCAACGAACGAGGCAGTAACTCAAATAAATCGATTTTTCAGGGGGACACTTTTAAGTTTCGAACCGGATTTCTAATTCTTTTTTGAATTTTCTCAATTTTTTTTTTTTGTGTGTAGGTAATATTTAAGACGATCTTACTAGTAATTGAGATATTTTATTATAATTTACATTCCTACCTACTTCGTTACTACATGGAAGAAAAATGGTTAACTGATTCACTAGTTTTGTAAAATTCATATTTTTATCTGTTAAATATTGCATTTGAGATACTGCTGTCTTTGCTGTAGGTAGGCAATCAACCTAAAAATGGTACTAACTCAAATACCTAAAATTACTGCGTTCGTTACTGCGTTCGTTCGTTGGGTCAGTCGATATATAGATTTACTATTCAGGAATACTTTTTGAACATTGTTTTCTGGGACATTTCAACATTGAGTCCACCGAAGAGAGTTATACAATCAACGCGTTCCCATTCGAGATTTCACACCGCCCACGTGCGGCCGGCGCCCGGTGCTCCGAACCTGCGCTTATCTCTCTGGCCCTGCAGTACCTACCTGGGCACCGCAGTTCACCCACGCCAGAGCGGGCTTCGAGAGATCGTTCCAACTTCCCGCGGTTACCAGTGACAGCCTCTTCGTTTTCATCCGCTTTCATCCTCCCTGCTTTATCAACTCGGTAAAGAGGCGTAAATCGGTGGAGGGGAATAGTAGTGTTTTTCTATTTAATCAACCGCTTTTTAAGATAAGATTTGATAGTGTCAGCAATGTGACATTGTACGTGAAAGGTTTACCTCGTTAAAAACGTGTTACGTGGAAAAACAAACGCGGCATAAGATGTACATACGATAAACACTCATTCATTTACAGAAAATCGTCGCTGTTTATATAATTAAGCCTATGTGCCGTTTTAGTACATTCAGAGATAAACGAATGAAACTGTTTTAAAAAATAGTTGCACAAACTAGATTTATAAAAAAATATTTAAACTCTATATATATATATAATAGATATATATCTATTATATATCATATATATATCTATATATTTTTTTTTTTTTTTTTTGGTTTTTAAATAGAGATGCGAACACGGAATTCGTGTCACGTCAATATTCTTACTATTTTCAAATTAAGCTAAACGCCTGTGCTATGAAAATAGGACTAACTTGCTTGTCTGGAGTGAGATTCGAACCTGCGACCTTTGGATCACGATGCGAGAGTCCTAATCACAGGACCAAAATTACTAAGCAGACTTGCCAGATGAACGGCAATGTTTTTTTTAGTATATCTCTATTATTTATATGAAAAATTGACAAATTGATTCATTCATCTGAGAGTGTATTAAACGACACATAGGCTTAGTTATATATACAGCGACGAATGTAATAACACACATCCACTTCCACACCTTTCCTTGCATCTTCTTCTGAGTTCTTCGGGCGCGCAATAACCCTACTGTTGGTTGGATGTTGCACCATTATTAATTTCTCACGCGCGAACAACTTCGTTACTCGCTATTTTTTCCCGCCCAATTCAATACCTACGTGAAAAAAAAAAATTAAGAAAGACAATTTAATTAGTGTGTGTGAGCCGCTCGTACGAGGCACATTGTTTCGTTGTGTTGGTGTTTATACCCGTAAACACCAACACAACAAAACAATGTGCGTCGTACGCACGGCTTACACATACCAATTCGATTGCCCTAAACCCGAAGACAATTCGCCAAACTTCGATTAAATATCGAACGCTAATTGGAACGTATATTGGATTAAGTTATACCTTTTCTCCTGACGCGTTTGTGCGCAGATTATCTCAATCCCATTCTTACAGACATATTTGAAGTTGCGCACAATTATTTTGTGCACAACTTCAAATATGTCTGTCTAGTTTTTTTATTTATAAAATTATGTACAGGCTTTGTGGGTAACGGATTACCCACGCCGTGAATGCGGGAGGTTCAAAAGGTACAGATACACATGCTTATTAGTGGCATGCTCATTAGCATGCTCAAAACTAGCATGCCATAACAGCTACACACATGCTCATTAGTGGCATGCTCTTGTCATAGAATAGAGACGCTCTTGTTCAAAATGGAAACTTTGCAAACTGAAACAGAAAATTCAAGCGAACCAATAAATCAAAACAGTTCCCGAGTTTCCATCCGCACATTTTTGATTTTAGTTTTTAATTTTTATTGTAAGATTTGAATTATTCATGCCTTTTAATAAAGTTTCATAAACATTATTTCTCGCTATATTACTTTTACACAACGGTGACCGAGTATTCCACAGACATTCGTGATTTATATAATAAGTCACGAAATATAATGTTTTATCATCTCCCCAACGCGCCATATTTGTTTCATCTTTCGCGGACTGAAGAGATCGCATGCTAGCCGCGAAACCAGCGAATGACATTAGCATGCTCATAAATCAACCGGCGGTTGATTTTTGAGCATGCCACTAATGAGCATGCTTATTACTAGCAATGTGCGTACACAAATGCCACTAGTAAGCAAGGGCTAAAGATGGTCAATACTGCGCATGCTCACGTGCCACAAATAAGCATGTGTATCAGTACTTTAAGAGAGTACTTGCTCTCATGTGGCCCCCAAATCGTCGAGCCACTCTCGAGTCTACTTCGCACCAAGGAGTTGTAAAGAGTTCTCAGTACGCGGGTATTCACGAAAACCCTGGCAGTACGCAGAACAAACTTAAGTATTGTAAATGTATATCGTACAATATTTGTCTTGAAATTTTTGATGTACGTAAGTAAATACTCAGCCCGCCAGACGCGCTGCATTATCTCCAGCGGATGTGAAGCATTAGACTGCCTCGAAAGACACTCGGAAGTTGTTCAGTGTTCGCCGCCATTTCTAAAAATAGCGCCCACACTGAGTAGCCCCCACTATCGTAATATTTTTCTCAATGTTGTTAATTTTTCTTAGAAACATTGCCGTGACACTTTCTTACATGATTATATTATGATTTGATATTATGATATGATTATATTGATTAGAAAACGTCGAATAAGCCTTTTTTTGGTCGTAATACACATTATTTATAGACCGTTTTTGGTGAATTTGAGTAATCGTAATACGGTGTATTAGACATACATAAGTAGTACATAATAATTTATTATTAATAGGCATGATGACGGTATTATAGAATTAAGAATAAGTGATTTTAGAGAAGAAAATATTTTGAAAAAATTCTAAAAAATGATCCAGTTTTAATACACACATTAAGATTAATAAGATTTTCAGTAAAACAGAAGTATAAAATTGTGCAATCCGCCATTTCAACTGAAACACCGGTCAGGGCGAATGACGTAACGCCTCAGTACGCATCACCGTGTCTTTGAATCGTTGCCATAGACACAATGCAATGTTTACTGAGGCTTGACGTCACGTAGACGAAATGACAGCTGCGGGCGTTTTTGCGCGAAATTAAAAATATGTAGATGAAAATGCAATTATTTGCGTAAAAATTATTACTGAAATAATGTTATTTTCGGTAATAGTAGACGTATACGTAGAGTCGAGGGGCCTAAGCTTTATGTTACGATGTTCTACATCTAATTCTACTAAATATAATAATTCCATTGTCTGTCTGTCGGTCCATAAAGTCCGTAACTTGCTGGAAGTACAACTTTAGATAGAAATGTGACACGCAACCAACGCGGGTTCAGGATCGAAATTACACGCTCTTGCCATTTTTATATCATTATTTTTTTATATACTAGCTGTGCCCACGCGGCCTTGCACGCGTAGTTTTTTAGTACACTGTTTGGATCGTCATAGAACTTTCGCGAACCTTCTAGAACATTCTCCTTCCAGAACTTTCAAGAAATTTATCGAATGTACATGAACCTTCTAGACTCACCGACACAGTCGGCGCGCCTACTTTGAAATAGTCTGAAGCATTTGCGGCCTTCCCGTAACAAAACAATGTGCTAGAAAGCACACTTTCGTCACCCACTCCCACCCACGCACAGCCACCCCCACAAAACTCGCATATTTTCGATGTGACACCAAGGGCTAACCACCACCATAACCACCGGTGGGTGGTTGTGGAGAAAACTTGGCGGGTAGAGAAACACGGGTTTCTTTTTATATACACATATATATTGATTTAGTTTTAGGCGAAAAATAATTTGTTTAAAAACAAGTGGTTTTCTATTCATGAATTTTCAGCTTCAGAATCCTGCCATATCGAATTATATCGAATATTAAAAATCCATTTGCTTTGATATAAGTCAAATAAAATTATAAAAATTATATAATAATTTTATTTGACTTGTGTCAAAGTGAATGAATTTTTAATATTCGATATAAGTTACTTTTGTGATACTTCAACGTTTTACAGAAGGTAGGTCAGAAATATTGAAAAAAATGCCAACTTTGATATCGCTTATCTTCCTAACCCTTTAAATTTCACCCAAAGCGTAAAGGTTTTTTTTCTATTCAAACTCGAATTTGGAAGACTCCCCCAAAGTTTAAGACGTCCTGTATAGTATAAATATTCGGTCAACCTCGTCGTAAAACTCTTATCGTAAAATACAAATAAACCTAAATGTAGGCAGGTAGTACCTACCCAGTAAACGGTTTGTCAAAAAATAAAGCGGAACTCACTGAGCACCACAAAATTTGACTGTCCCACCACCGGTATGCCTTTTGGATGATTTTTTCGCTATTTTATTTTATGCCAAAAGCGGGAAAATAGATACACACATACAAAAGAATCACCAAATGAACTAGTTTTGGCGCTAAAATAATAGGCGCGGCTTAGGCCCGGTTGTTTCAAGTTCGATCAAAGTAAGCGGTCGAATAAAGCATAGATTTTTACGAAAATGGATCGTCTGATTGGTGGAGAACGTAAAAATCTATGCTTTAAAAGAACGCTTACTTTAATCCAACTTGAAACAACCGGCCCTTAGTTGACCTCACCATGTCGCTAAGAGGGCAGTTGGGGGCTAGTTAACACGTCAATAGCGAAGGGAAAAACTACATTTCAAAACGAAGACTACAACACACACACGTTCACCAGTTTGAAGACTACAAATTTACATTACATTTGTAGTAAAAACTACATGGAGTGAACTAATTGTAATACTAATCAATTGAAATATTGAAATAATTGTAGTATTAATGAAGTGAAGCAATGAATTAATTGTAGCATTAATGAAGTGAAGTAATTGTAGTACTGATGAAGTAAATATATTTTTTGTTATTTTTTCCCAAATAAAATGTTTGGTGACTAAAAAAAAGGTCGCCAACTAGTTTTGTTTATTCAGTCCCAAAATATTTCAAACCATGGGGGGGGGGGGTTGTTTCAGTTTCCAAAATTTTCTTCATTCGGTCCCAAAATTTTTCAAACCGTTGAGGGGGGGGGGGGGTTGTTTCGATTTCCAAAAATGTATTCACTTATCTACATCGAGTACTAGTACTACATTGTAGTACTGTTCCACACAAAATGGCGAACGGCAACGATTTAGCGGATTTGTAAATAGGGAAGTTGCACGATCCGACGCCTTGCCGCGGACACGCGAGTTTTGTCAGATTTTAATCCAAAATTAATTAATTAAAAAATTAAAAAATTTTAAAAATTTAAAATATATAAATATTTTAAAAATTAAAGAATTTATATGACTACACTTTTATCACATTTTACTGAACAGGAAAGAGATTTTAAATAAAACACAGGTTCAGACTATACACAAAAGGTGCACTGAACCGGCAGAGTGACGGACATTACGACCGATAAAGCACAAGAAAAAGCGAAGAGTTCACACTGCCTGGTCCATTTCACCTTCCTTTATTTATACCAAAAAAATAGACATAACGGGATTTTAACGGTCAAAATGGGATTAGTCTTGGGGGGGAGATAAATCTTGAGATGGTGCAGTAGCGGAGAGTGATGGACCACTTGCATCCGCACGGAAAAGAGTCGCAGGCGCGTGTAATACCGTGCCGCTGTAGTGCTTAGACGGCGCGTTTGGCTCGTCTATCTGAGATTTCTCTCGATTGGAGAGACGTACATGTGTACAAATTATATCATTTTGGGCGCTTGACACATCCGCATATGAATTTAATTATGACTAATGTGTCCGGATGTGTCAGCGACCGTAATTCGCCTCAAAAGGGCCGAATCTTATCTCTCGACATATCTCCCTCAAAACCAATCCGATTGTTTATTTTTTTAGTGAATCCTGACAGGAAATGACATGCCGAATCCAACGGTATACGACATGCCAAGTTTTGTGCATTTTTTAAAAAATTCATCTCGCGAATTTTTTCGCATTACGGCCCGGACGCCCTTCACGGGACGCCGGCGTGTGGTCCATAAACCCAGCTTCACCGTATTGGATGCCGCGTGAGGGGTGCGCACGCTGTTTCGGGCTCCCTTTCAGACGGCTACCTGCCAATCTATTGCGCAGTTAGAAAAAGAAATGTAAAAAATGTATTTTTAATGTTATTTGTAATCCGCGAGATCGTCGTCATCTTCCAAAAATGAGATGCGCGTCTCGCGGGTTGTCTATATGCACAATCCCTGTTATCTCCCGTCAGTATTCAGAATTAATAAGACCGCCAAAACCCAGTCAGTTTATTTTTCAAAAACACAAAATACAAACATAAGAAATACTTAAATCTAACAAAGACATACATAAAATTATGGGCATAAAGATAATAAATAATACAGAAAATCATACAGTTTCGTTGAGGCCTCAAACGATATAGGATTATACATAGTTTCAGCACAAAATTATCAAGACAAAGCAGAGCAACGATTAGGTATAAAATATTGACAAAAAAGCAGAGATAAAATATGGAATGACATCTTACACAAATTCCAGACAGTGTACACATATATAGTAATAACCAGGGCATTCAGTAGTTTATAAAAATATTTTCCTATCAAAATGTTCACCTATATAATATTTATCAATCTAAAAAATGTCAAAAAGGTCTCATGTTGCGGCATAAATTATCGCATAGCGGGAGATCCTCCGCGTGCTCGCAGTCCAAAATAGTGATAGCTTGGGCCCGCCGCCGCCAGGGTCGCATAATCGCCTCGGCGCCTTGGTGTCGGCGAAGCCGCGGGTTTGCTACCTGTAGTACCTTCATTGACATTATTTTGTGTTCTCTGTCTGGAATTTCGCAGGCATAATTTTTAAGTATCGCGGGACCATATCCCATGCGAAACATATAGGTATGAATGAATCGCATATATTGGGAGACTTTGAATCACAGATGCGAATTGTATCATTTGGGGAACCTGGCGTATATTTAAACAGAGTTTTGAAAATGGTTCCAGCGCTACCCTTGACCGCCTTACGTCTCACCCTCCGTATTCATTGGACATTGTTCTCTGCAACCTTCTCCTACTCGCGAAGATGAAAAAATTGGAAGAGCGTACACGAGTACACGCCTTAGAAGTTATATTTCTTTGGCGTGATTGCGATAATTGATATTTATATATTGTAATTGATATAAATTAACTTTGTTAAAACCACTTATTTATTGAAAAAAAATATACATGTTTCGAAGCCAATTGCTTCTTCGTCAGGATAAAATTATTAAGTTATCCTGACGAAGAAGCCATTGGCTTCGAAACATGTTGAATTTTTTTCAATAAATAAGTGGTTTTAATAAAGTTAATTTATATCAATTATAATTATGTTACCACAAAATAAATTTGCTGTATTTGAAGAAGAAATTTATATATTGGTTAAAAATGTATATTAATACAATAAAACGATGTCTAGGGAGATAAATATAATTGATAGCACTTAGTTAAATTATTAATATTTATTTTTGAAGTGGTACAAATGTAACTATTGGTTTGTAATAGCTAAAATAAGAGATAAATCATCGTGAGACGTCAATTCGAAGACATCTGTAGCTGCTGAAACGGATCACAAATCAAAAACAAGTGAATTTTCAAAAAAAATTAAAGAAAAAAAATCTTTTTCAAGTAGGTAGGTACCTACCTACTTTCACGTTTTATCGTTTTTCGGCCTACATCGATTCCGTATTCAAAAGTTTCGAAACTATACATTTTTAATGACCATATTGAATGGTTTTTTTAATGAAGAATGAACGAATGTGTTTTTTGTTTTAAAAACGAATATCTGACCACTACGTCATTTTTGCAGTTCTAATTTTCAATTCAATAACCTATCATTCGTCAGCTTTTGAATTGAGTATTTATGATTGGTATTCGACTCAAAATGGTCAACAATATATTATTTTTATTACTGGAACACTAATTTCAAGTAAATAAATGGTTAAGTAAACTGTTAAAGTTTAATTAAACCTAACATTTTTCCAATATTGAGAAGTTAAAAGCGAATCGTCGAAGGAGCTAACACCTTTACTATACCAAAAATTCCATTATTTTATCATCATCATCATCATCTTCATCCCCTTGTCCCAGTAGAGTCGGGAGCCCAAAGACTCGACAAGGTGTTTCCATATTCCTCTGTCTTGCGCTGTTTCTACAAGAGTCAACCAGTCTAGACCCATTCTGTTTTCAAATACATTTTTCTGTTGCTTCTCCCAGCTTAATCTGAGGCGATCCACCTGCCGTCTTCCTTCCAGGGTTGCCACGAGGATTCTTCTTGGTATTCGTTCCTTTGACATTCATAGCACATGCCTAAGCCACCTCATTTGTGATTTTTCTATGTGTAGGAGTAGGAGCTCCATGCGTTTCCTTATGTCAGAACTTCTCACTCTGTCCATCAGTGTGACTCCCGCTACCCCCCTTAGAAAACTCATCTCGGCAGCCTGGAATCTTGCTCTCACTCTGTCAGTCAGGATGCAAGTGGGCCTATACACAGATTTGAAAACAGTCAGTTTTGTCTTGACATTAAACTCTGACTTTCGTATTACCGTACTATACTGATAACGTAGAACGCCGGCTACAGCTCCATTGTGTAAATTATAATTGAATTTATTCCATTAGTTTATCCATCCATTAAATCCATTATTTTATATAAATGTATTTCTTTATTTATATAAATAAATTTATATAAAGAGTAGCTTGTTGGTCTTGTGGTTAGGACTCTTGCCTCGTTATCCAAAGGTCGCAGGTTCGAATCTCACTCCAGACAAGCAAATTAGTCCTATTTTCATAGCACAAGCGTTTAGCTTAATTTGAAAATAGTAAGAATATTGATGTGACACGAATTTCGTGTTCGCACCTCTATTTTTTTTTAAATTAAAAATTAAAATTGAGTATTTTTTATCAAAACTCGTAGGTACATGTTAACGAGTCATGTATGTAAGAGAAACACATAATTTGACCTATAACATATCACATTTCATATTAATTAGATACCTAGTTGTTGGTATTTGTTTACTACAGAATATCTCGTTTTCGCTATGTATTACAATTTTCCGTTAGAGTATTATGTTGCTTTTAATTTACTTAAATTGAAATTGAATACTAATAATAACGGAACAACTAGACTCTTAGTATTATATTACGTTCCTTGGTACGTCATCGCATTAATTTGGTTAAATTATTGTTTTGGTGTTTTGTTCACAATACGCCAATAATCGCAGGTATCGTCAGAGTGACGCGTTAGAAGTATAGCAATGACCGTTGTTGACGAAATCCCGCTTGAACTAGTCGATAATTAAGTAGATATGCCTAGTAACAGTGAAACCTTGTAACCAGCGATATGTTTTAATAAATTTTGACTTGGTAAATGAGCCCGTAAATGTTTTGTCTGCCTAGCGCAGTGGTTTTTAACCTTTTTAAGCACTTTTGTTCATTAGAAAAATTTTAGGAGCACTAAAATTAATAATTCATAAATCAAAATTGATGTTTCATGGCCAATGACGATTTAAACCTATATATTTTTTAGATTCCTTAGAGTCTACGATAACTCTGAGTACTCTACATGCACCTAGACCGCCTAATCTGTAACTACAAGTGCGTTAGGTCTGTAACTTTGACACTTTTACAAACTACCTATTATAATAAACATCGCGTGTTATTTATTAGGCATATATAACATCTGTTCTTCATTTTTACAACTCAATCACATACAAGCACACAGTGAGGTTTGAATAATCCATCACATCTAATACACCGTTTGACCGATCTGACCCAAATTTTGCAAACTTATTATTTAGGACCCCGCAGAAAATACAGGTCACATTTCCTCTTCCCCTTTACCCGACCTCTCTCCCTGGTATATTTACTATGCAAATCTGTACCGTTCGACCGACCTGATATTTTTCAAGAAAATCTGTACCTTTTGACAGATCTGACTCAAATATTTCATACATATTCTTTAGGGCCCAGCAGAAAACATAGGCTATATATCTCCCCTGGACATTGCATCCATCCCACCGTAGATTAAATGGAAACATTGTTTTTATTAGAAGCTTTGTAAAACAACGGAACTTTTGTTTCCTCCCATAAAATTATTTTTAACTTAATCCTTTCAACTCGTGCAACGCCGGGTATGAACAGCTAGTTATTTATGAAATTTAAAATTAATCACATTTTAATTAATATTATTGTGGTCCACAAATTAGTCATAACAGTCAACAAAAATAATCTTCCCCCCACTTCTTAATATGTTCTGAAATCTAAAAACAAGACCTCAAAAAACATTATTTTCACTATAAATCTTTTATAAAATAACAATTATTATTAAATAAATATTTTACAGAAAAACAACCAGCTTTTGTATTGTAGCAATCTATTGTAGCAATAGATATATCTATATTAATATGTAAAGTTTGTGATTTGTAAGTTTGTAAATTTGTACGTTTGTAAGTGTGTAAATTTGTAAGTTTGTAAGTTTGGATATAGGAGGTAATCTCCGAAAAACTCATCCAATTTCAAAAATTCTTTCCCCAATTTTTAGATAATAAACTTTCAGAGTGGTTCAGGGATATATATATTATCCAGTTAAAATAAAAGGGCTTTTTGTGGTGACTTTTTTACAACAAAAGCCAAGGAAAAAACGGTCGAGCGAATGCGTTTATTACGAACACTGCCTTAACAGTAGAGATAAATAATTCTTTCTATAGAGACGTTGTAGAAATCAAAAAGGTTTATAAAAAAGTCCACGACGACATATATCTACATGTTAAGTTTAATTCACAAATTAATAAAATATATATTTGAAATTAATTTTAATCTGTCGGGGGTAATTTAAGTAGGTAATATTAAATTCTTATCAAAATAAATTAGCTTATTGTCAAAAAAAATTTATGGAGATTAAAATTGCTGTCAATGTGCAAAATTTCAGCTTAATTGGACGCAGGAAAGTGTGTTCATTTTCACGTCCAAGAATTTTCCACAAGAAATCAAAACCAGCGCGGCGGTGAATTTAATACAAAGGTTTTAAAAACAAAAACATTCAATTGAAACGTAGTAATTTCGCGGGTTGAACTAAATTAATAATAAAATTCAAAATAATGGCGCACTAAAATGTTACAGAAAAGGGGAAAATTGACAATCAAGCTTAACATAAAAATTTTATGACAGTAAAGCCATTAGCAAACATAGTTATTATGTTCATGAACGGGGAAATTTTAATGATAAGTGCCTCTGAAAAAAGAATTCTAATACAAATACACATTGGCTCTACCGAAACCATCTTATTACAAATATGAGAAAGCTGTTACTAAAATCATTTAAATATGTCGATTTTTGGTGGATTATCCACAGTTTGAAAAATATTAACCACCGAAAAAGCTGTAACGTTTTAAATCCTGTATGCAAACTAAACAATAATATTTATTAGAATTTGTTTAATTTTAAATTTCATTAAATAATGTGAAAATGTTTTGTATTTATCATTTTTATATTAATATTGTTGGTTGTAGACATCTGAGTTTCCTATTTTAAGGGAAAATTTAACTTTATATAATATATGAGTGCTTTAGATTACGAACCTATTAGGCATATCTGGTGATGGTTATTCAGAGAACTTCAGTTATTTGAGATTTGTATCGATGATTGGTAACTGAGATATAACTTCTATCTTGTGTCCATGATTGGCTGTTTAATTGCGAAAAATTAGTTACCAATCATCGATACAAATCTCAAATAACGGTTATTTTGGAACCGGTTAAAATACCATCTTGCTGGGCATATTCGAAAATTTTTTTACAAATGGCTGCCGGGAAAGAATACATTCAGACATCAGAATATGATGTTTATTTTTTTAAATCCTTTATAATAGATTTTTTGTAAAGAACAGCTTATATTTGGTAGATTAAAACTATTCAACTAACTAAGAAACGCGCGTATCAAGAGTAC
>JADDOH010007012.1:0-46366 GCA_016648135.1 Agrypnia vestita | reverse complement strand
TTCATTTATTCATTTACGCCTAAATAGGCTTTTACATATGTAGGTATATAACAATTATTTGCAAAAATAATATAAACAGAGAGAAAAACAAAAAAAAAAGTGTATATAATTTACATTATGGCGGAATGAAGCGCTCTCAGTATCGCGCCCCTATACTGTGACAGGCCAGAACCAAACACGTCCGCTATGTTTGTATAATTGTTACCTAACCTGTGTATTCTAGGTACTAGCGAGTTGTAGTGAGCATTTGTTCTAGTATTGTCACAGTAAAAAGGCGTCGGCACATGAGTAGTTCGACTGGGTACATGGAACATTATTAAGGACAAAATTTCAGGGTTGTGGTAATGCGAGTTTACAATTTTATACAATAAAATGAGATCGGATAAAACTCTCCTGTCCGATAGTGGCAATAAACCGGTGAAATATAATAAGTTTGTATTGTTAAGATTTTCTATTGGGATATGGAGACGGAAATTTATGTAGCGTAAAAATTTATGTTGAATTCTTTCTATTGTATGAACATGAGCATTGTAATAGGGACACCAGATAGATGAGTTGTATTCGATTTGACTTCTAACAAGAGAACAATAAAGGAGTTTGACCGTTTGAATATTTGTGAAGGAATTACAAGAGCGCAGAACAAAGCCAAGTGTTTTCATAGCCTTGTTTGCTATATTATTGATATGGTTTACGAATGATAATTCCTCGTCAAATAAAATGCCAAGATCATTAATTTCAGTAACGGTTTTCAAGGGAGTGGCATTAATCGAGTAGTTAAAAATGATAGGATTTTTAATTGTATGAAAGCGTTTGGCATTTGTCAATATTTAGGAGTTTATTAGTACTGCACCAGTAGTTCAGATTGGCCAAATTAAGTTGGATCTTTTGGCAATCTTGAATATTTCGTATCACTTTAAACACTTTCATGTCATCAGCAAAAATTAAAATGTTCACATCATGAAAAACAGTAATAATGTCATTAATAAATAATAAAAACAAGATAGGTCCTAGATGAGAACCTTGTGAGATATTGTAATAAAAAAAATCGGCTTTATGTTTCTCCCATACTAAACGCCAATTTCATATGTAAGGACCTAATATATGTTTTAAGTTTTAAAAAGTTTCTATTATTCACGTGTTTCATTGTATTATGTCTCTATTCTTTTATTTTCTACGTTTTCAAATGTTTCTATCATGAATGTATTTTATTGTATTATATCTCTACTCTTTTATATTTTATTTTTTGTCTATATCTACACAGATGTATAATTCTATTTCTTTAATTTACATACATATGTTGTTGTATTAATATTGTGTGTAGATGCATAGTAGGTAACAAGCTATATTTAATAAATGAATAAATATGTAAAACTTATAGCGGTTAATACAATTCATTGACAAATTATTTTAAAAATTTAAAAATGGTGGAGTTATGCATTGTCTCGCAAAAATGACGTGCGCAACTGGTGGGGATAATCACATCGTCAGGGCTTAACTAAAACGTTGTAGCGTATATATATAAGTATAGTTAACATGAAGCTAAAAAGTTATGGCGTATAAAAAAAGTTTTTTTTTGTGCAAATAAGATCAGTTGAAAATAATTTAAATTTTTTCCAAAAAAATCGATGTTAAAATCATTATAAGCGACCGTCACTACATTGTAGATAATATTACAAGTAGCTACAGACAAAATTTGAAAAAAAATCGGCTAAATAGTTTTTGAAATATCATCTCCGCCATTCTGAAAAAGTGAGTTTCGATTAAAACGGAAAGAATAATGTATTAGGTCCTTACCTATGAAATTGACGTTTTTCAATACTGGCTTGTTTGAAATTCGATATCTTGCATTCGACTTGGATTTCCAGTTTTTAATTAAGCCACGTATTTACTAGGGGAAAAATCGCGCAACATTCCGCGCGGCATGACGCATCAACATCTACGCTCATATTTCGGGGACAATGTCGCGGTCATTTGACGTGTACACACAGGGACTCATATATCACTTGCCGCGGAAATGTCGCCCAAAAGCGCAATGTTGATTAGTGCTGCATGTCTATTTATTCTAACGAGTTTATCGAAATGTAAGATCAGAAAAAGGTGATGGGTGCGAAAGTATTTATTGAAAAGGAAAAGAAGGATGGATATTCTATGCGATCTTCGAATGTCTAACGGATCCTTTGTCAATTTCATTCGAATGAAAATTGATTACAAATGATCGGGTCTTCCATAGCCAAGCAAGACACAATTTTACGGAAATCTGTTTTATATCATATCATAAATCATATGTAATTGTAGCGCATGCGTCTTAGCTTGTCAACGTACCACGTGGTACTGACGGGCGGTACGATGTCCCCGTGCGCATGACAACGTTTCCGCGACACGTAGAAATGCCGCGCTATGTTGCGCGCGACGTCGCGAAACAGTGCGCGACGTTGCAGCGTCACGTAGACTCTACGCCGCGCATGATGTTGAGGGACAATTTGTCCCCTGGTGAATACGTGGCTTCAATGTTATATTAAAACTTTAACATTCCTTTTTTAATATGCTTATCATTTGTTTTCCCGCCATTTATTTTTTCTTTGAAATCGCTGTGTCTGCGACCATGGAGAATATGAAAATTCAAGTTTATCCCAAGATTTTTCATTTGCTCTAGTCTACTTCTTCTCCACGACAAGGCTCGTCCACGCACCGCAAAATGGACCAAAATTATAGGAACTTTGACTGGAAACTCCCCGTCACCCACCTTACTCCTACTCATTCCTTTATTCTTGATGATTCCTATTGATTCTTGCACATACTCACTCTCATTCTTTTCAGAATTTGGATTCCCGTTTACAAGGAAAAAATTGTGTGGACGGGAATCGATGAATACTTTAAAATGCTTTTAAAGTATTCATCGATTCCCGTCCCCAGGATTACTACAGAAAATGCATCAATGAACTTCCATTAAAAGTGGTAAAAGTGCATCGAAAACAACGGCCATTACTTAACTAACTAACTAACTAACTAACCATCACGCCGTTTCCCCGCAGGAGTAGGCAGAGAGGATTGAACGACACACTCTTCTATCCTGGCACACCACTTTTGCTTCGGCCACATTCATACATCTTCTCATACAAGTTCTACGGTTGATGCGGCTTTTAACAGGGCCATCCACAAACACTTGTTGTATCTGATCACGCCAGGTCTTTCGCGGATGCCCTCTATTCCTGTTGCCTTCAACACTCGCCTCATATATTTTCTTAACCATCCTTTCCTCGTTCATACGTTCCACATGACCAAACCATCTCAGCACTCCTTTCTATATTCTGTCTACCACACTACAGCCAGCATTGCATTTACGTCTAATTTGTTCATTCTTTACTCTATCGACCAAAGATTTTCCACACAAGCGTCTTAGTGACCGCATTTCCACCATTAGATAATCAAATACCTACCGTTAGATAATTAAATATAAACATTTGATAAAAAAAGTATTTTTCTTTATAAATTGGCGATTTCATATATGGCTATGATAGAGTGGTCAAAGTTGTAAAATCACTAAAATTTCTTTACACAAAATAAGTTTTGGGTTTGAGTTAGTTTACAAATTCAGAAAGAAAAACGTTTGAACAACCCACAAGAATTATGATAATAGTAAATATGGCTTATGACTTCAAAACTAAAAAAATAAGCTTATGATTCATCGTTGTGTTTAAATTCTTAGTGTAGTTAAAAGGGAAAATGCAATTATTACATTTTGGTTCGCTTTATAGTTAGCTAAAAAGAAATATATTAATTTATTCCTTTTAGCTTTATTTATTTATTTTATAATAATATTTTATAATAAAAATAAATGAATTAAAGATAAATTATAGAAGTATCACAGAGACGACGCTATTTATATACCTATGAGAAAAGTGGATGGAAGCCTCATATATGATATTGTAGTCTGAGGCTTGGATCGACATTTTTCGATATTCTCATCGAAAGATATCGATCATGTCGGAAGCCGCAGACAGCACAGCCCTATACCTTTTTTTTTGGGAGAATATTCTGGAAGCATTCGCAAATATCTGTAAATGAGGGAGAGACGCGATTTTTAACACTCTCCTCGTAGACCTCGTTCATTCAGTGTTTTATAACTAGTCTTAAGTTTTTATTAAAATATTTAGATACCCCAGTATTTAAATATTGGTGGTGACCCCTTAAATAAAATAAAGCTCATAAAAAACAAAAAATAAAAGAGAAACAATATTCTCCCCCCACCCACAATATTATGGATAATTCTTCTAATGTGTTTTACCGAGTTCCACTTAATTTTTAAAAATCGTGTACCGTGTTTAAATTATGTTTACTTTATTTTAAAGTCGTTTGTGTTGTGAATTAATGATGTTTTCAAATATGTAGCAACATAAAAATTTTTTTAGTTCATAAAAATACATAATGTAGTAATGTTTACAAAAATTAAGAGTACCTGTGAACTAATAAGGATAGAAATACTAAATAAATCCAAAAATACGAAATGCCCTTTTCATGATTTCAAAATCATAACTTTGGAACTGGTACATTGGGGGAGGGTTTTCTTTCTGCCGCCTGAATAAAACAGGACGTAAAAATCCCGAATATATCCTGAAAGACAGGGGCGGAATAATTGAAGGGAAACTTGGAGAACCCTCTCCCGTATTCTGACAGGCCGAAAAACATAGGTCCCAGGAAATTTTGACAAGAACAAACCCTATTTAGTTTAAGGGGGTGTGTTTTACTTTTTTTTCCCCAAAATGTCAAATGTCAACCCTCCATGTTTTATCTTTGCGGCCACAGATCGTCCTCGCTTAAGGAGCGGCGATAAAGTGCGCCGACAGGAAATAAAGCCTATAATAAAAACTAATTTATGGTTTGTCGCTAAATGATGATGATGCCAGATTAAGCAATAAAAATACGTATTTTAATGACTTAATTACCGATAGTTTCAGAAGGCTAGATAAATTGTGGGTTTCTAAAAAATAATATGATATTAAATTAGTGCTTGAAGGTATAATTAAAATTTTACGAATTGTATAAACATTTAATAATCAACTATTCTAATTAAGAATCTCAGTTGGTCCGTCAAGTTAGTAACTTGCTGGAATTACACTTTAGATAATTAGAGTCAATTCAAAAACTTTAGTCAATTAAAACTTTTGTCTGGAGTGTGCTGATGTATGGCAGCGAAACATGGACCATCGGCCAGAGCATGTCCGGGAGGCTAGCGGCCTTTGAGATGTGGTGCTACAGGCGCATGGCTAGGATCCATTGGTCTAAACATATACGAAACGACGAGGTGTTGAGCAGGGTGGGCGAAAAGAGGCGGCTCCTTAACAGAATCGCCCAACAGCGAGCAATTTGGATAGGTCATAATATAAGGCATCCGGGCCTGCTTTTAACCATCGTCGAGGGAAATGTTGAAGGCAACAATCGTAAAGGCCGCCCGAGATTAAGCTACGTAGACCAGATTATCGGAGATGTGCGCTGTAGCACCTACCAAGAGATGAAGAGGCTGTCAGGTGACAGAGAGGAGTGGAGAAGGCGAGTGCTTGTTGCAGACCAATCCTAGGATTGCGACCCAAAAAAAAAAATTAGAGTGTGACACGCAACAAGTGCGCGGCTCAAGTTACACATAAGGGTAGTTATTACTTATCATTATGTCCCGTGATTTTTCCCGTTACGGCCAGTATCTTATGAAATATTAGCGTTTAAGCCGAAGATTTGGATTATTGTAAATATTCACTAAAATATTTAAAAAAGCCGAAACATATAAAATAATCACAAATTATTTACTTAATTAATTAAAATAAATTATAGAACTATCACAGAGATGAAGATGATATACAGGAAACATATGAAAGTCTTTGTGGAGTGGCCAGAAGGCTTACGACCTGTATTAGCTGGCTGATGTCGTTTCTTTGGACAATGCGAAGTTCACTGATTCCACTGTATAAACATCAATATATTATCAAAATTTAGAAAGTTGTGTAGATATATGTCCATTATTAAACGCGAGTCTTACTATTCAAATGTTATGTTTTCTTATTCAACAGTTGGTAATTATGGAGCAAACGGCACGACGTTTTGACCAATTTTTTGACAGTTAAATGGGTATTTCAAAGCTTCGTAGATTACGATGGAATTGATGTTGCGAGCTAAAAATATCACGGTTTTTTCCGCTGTACAATGTGATAAGGCGCACCTTAAAACTAAAAGTAGGATAAATGTAAAATAAGATGAAAATCCTTCCGGCCGTGTGTGTAAGATGTATATAATTATATACAGGGTGTACCAGAGCTAGCAGCAGAAACTTGGCCGGTAGATTCCTGACTATGTTATGAGTCCAAAATGTTCAAGCAACCTTGAATTAATATCAATAGTTATGGAGATATGCAATATCAAAATTTGCATTTTTTTTCAATATTTCTGACTTATTTTTTACAAAAAGTTGAACTATCATTACAGTAACTGATATAGATTATGAAAAATTCATTTACTTCAATACAACTTTGATAAAATGATAAAAACCTTGTAAAAAATTACTTTTTTCAATTTTTGCAAGGTTTTTATCATTTTATTCGACTTGTATTAAAGCGAATGAATTTTTCGTAATCGTTATAAGTTATTGTAATGATAGTTCAACTTTTTGAAAAAAATAAGTAAGAAATATTGAAAAAAATCCAACTATGATATTGCATATCTCCATAACTATTTAGGCCATGGTTGCTTCAACATTTTAGACTCATAACATAGTCAGGAATCTACCTGCCAAGTTTCTGCTGCCATCTCTAGTATACCATTAATTATATATTAATACAATACTTATAGTATACCAAAATTTAAATAGAAATTATTAAAAGTAAAATCATAAATTGTTCTTAAAAAATATTTAATGAGAAAAAGCAAATTTAAAGATACATTTATGAAAAAATACAAATAATCAATGATTCATATATTTACAATTATTGTTTATACACTTGCACGTCGAAATAAAAGTGATTTAGATTTTTTACAATTATAAGTCATCGTTCGACAATCCGTTGCGCACTTACAGGACTGGCAAAGGTTGCTTCGTCATTTTTTGTGGCTACAGGTTACCATTTATCTCTTCATATCCAAATAAATCATTATCAATTGTCTGAAGCTGAGTTTGATTGGAATTTATCTACAAATATGTTTGTACCGTAGTTCTTAACGTATGTAAATGCAAAGCATTAGACGTGCACACGATTTTCACTAAATTTAAACGATTTGAATCAGAATTAATTGTTTTTTTGAAAAGAATAGGTGCAAATGTTTCTTACTCTTGCAATTGTTCAATACTTAGATATTTATTATTTTTTATTTATTTATTTCTTAAGTTAATTTGTATATTAACTAGTATTTAACACTTTATATTCTTAAATCTATTACTATGAATAATAATCTATATATTTACAGTTACATCTAATCTAATCTATGGTACAATCTATAATTAATAAAACATCTTATGCTCTACAGTTCTACATTATTTTTACAATAATTATAGCACTTGTTTTTAAATTTATTCAACTTCTCATCGTATATTTTTACACCTCTGTACAATAGACAATTCTGTGTATATACTTTTTTCTTATATGGTAATCTTATTCTATTCCTATTTCTGGTGTTATATGTATGTACATCACTATTTGCAATAATTTTGTTCAAAATGTATTTTGGCATTTTGTTATTGAAAATTTTATGCATAAATATGAGAACGTTATAAATAAGTATTTTTTTAATTTCCTTCCAATTGAGTGCTTTTCTCATTTCTTCGACTCTGGTGTATTTACTTTTTTAAAATATTTTTTGCATCAGTTGTAGTTTCTTGATGTTTTCTTCATTGGCCAGATACAAGATATAAATTTTCCAAATATGCTAGAGCTTTTAACTTGCTGCGTAGTGGGAGGGGAGTATAAAAAAAATTGGACCAACAGGGTTTCTGGCAAGATTCATATTGATAATCTATAAGCTATTCTGAACTTGGATCAATTGCCAGAATTCGGTCCTCATATTATGCATACTCAAGTACCTCTGGCGATGGACTAATAGCTTGTATGCAGATATTTCTAACTTAGCTAAAGATGGCTTCTATCGTGTCACTTGTCCGTAGGTACGTACGGGAGCAGATAATTCTGGACGTTTCGCTTGGAGGAGTATTCACACGAGGATTGCAGCGGTAGTTCGAGGAATGTGGTGTCTTGGGAGCGAGAGATCCTCGTAATTAATTTAGCGTGATCTGCATTTACATATCTAGAATCAACTTGAGCGCAATATGCTTCATATATTTCAATTGACATTTTGTATTAAGGAATATTGTTTTTGTATATTAAATCGGATAAAAACACTCCCCAGTTTTATACAATTTTACGAGAGAGTGTGGTGGATATAATTTATGCAATTTTAAATCGATAAATTATGAAAAATACAACGTAAATTTTCCTGGCAGCATTAGTCAAAACAAATTTAAATAAAAGTAACCCATAAAAAACAAGTTTTTATTACACTCCCTTTCTCATTTACTAGTGGAAACTGGTTTGGCGCTTAACCTACGCGTTGGGCTTCGGTCGAGCGACGCTACGAAAGGGAGTGATAAAAAATTTCCAAAACTCCAAAATTATACCATAATCAGGTTCCATGTCTACCAGACGCGCTGAAATATTTTCATATAACTTAGTAAGTAGTAAGAAAAAACCATTAAAAATTTGAAAAATTCAAAAATTTATTAATTTTTTTAACGAAAATTTGATAGATCTTCTCGATCGTCGTCATGAGTCTGCTTGCAAAGTTTCAGCTCGATTGGATCACGGGAAAAGGGTTAAAAATCGATCCAAAGTTTTTTCGTCAAGCAAGCAGACGCCAAAGGGAGTAAATGTGGAATAGACGAATAAAATAATCAATTATATGAAAATGTTGGTATGTATTTTATCTAGTGTTTAACTTAACTTATGAGGCACCACCCCGTGTTGTTGGGTGTGTGGATGGTATGTGTAGGTATATAACTAACAATTGTGTATGTATTTTGACATTTAATTATACGTTCGTATATATTTTTGAAGTTAAAATGTTAAGCTGATTAGGTTTAAAATAAGTCCTTGGAAATATGTTTGGTACCAATGGCATTACAGACTTTGTTAAAAATATTATTCCTTTTTGTTGGAATTACACAACATTACTGATAATAACTGAAAATAAAATAATGAATGTATGTTTGTTTCAGGATGACGGTAAATTTTTCTATCAATGTACTCGTGTATATACAAATATGTATACTTTATATAACGTTTCATGTTATTGAATATAAGGATTTTTATTTATTGAAAAACGCGGAAGTGCTTTCGAAACTGTTTTAATTAATAAATTTGTTGTAACGTTATACACCTACATAAAAGTGGGGCTTAACGTGATACATATTAAAATATATATATATATATATATATATATATGAATCATTACATCTCTTCTCTCGCACCGGCGATCTGTATTTTGTGATATAGGGTATTTTCTAAGGCATCATAAATATGACGTGAAGATAATATGGAAAATAGAGAAAGGTTTTTTCTGAAAAGCGACATGCGAGCCACCAAGTATCCGATAGATTAACGTATGTACGCGATATTATAGATATGTCATTGAGCTGTTATTTCTTAATGTCTTTATAAATGTATTAATCAGTTAGAAAGACATATAGAAAAGTCTATAAACATACAGAAAGATCTCCTATCTATCCGGGAAGGTGCGTTATCATTACGTCACATCAGCCTCGTACCTTTCTCTTAATATATAGACCTTACCTACAAGTCTCATTTTATTAATTGATTAACATATTATATTATCCATCTTAAGGCGATCGTCCGACGGAGTAGGCAAATTTCACCAATTTTTCTCATATCTTCCCTTGCGTTTTTTATCACATTTTTGTTTGAAAAAGGTATCATATTAAAATTTATTCATCAGGTTCCATATATTTTATAAACGAATATCTTATTAAAATGACACAAACTAAATTATATAATTAAGTAATAAATTATCAAACCTACGATGTTTTAAAAATGAAGAAAATTGCTCCACTTTGTTGGCCTTTTATGACTGAATGGCCTCGTGAGATGTCTTGTTTTTTTTTTAAAATAATATTACAAAATAAACGATTATACTAAACTTATCAAAATTGAGGAAAATAATTCAGATTGCTTACTTACAATTTGTGTTTTGAAAAACACTGTTTTTTATGATATTTTTTTTTGCTTTTTTCCAACCCTTTCTAGATGGTCGGTAGCTTTTTATCTTGAATAAATTAAAGAAATAGACTTTTTATTTATTTTAAAATTAATATAAAAAAAATCAAAAACTTGTTCTAAATTTCAGATTTTAGCTATTTAATCATGGCACTGCGTATTGTGTCATACATACGTTGCATCTTGATTAAATATTTAAAATCAGGAATATCGACAATTTTTTTGTTTTTTTTTGTCTTATAAATTTGAAAATGATATATTTTTTTATAAAGATATGAGAAAAAATTGTGAAATTTGCTCATTCTACTGGACGATTGCCATAAGCAATCCACTTTTTGTAATGCGATAGTCACAAATTACTTTGTGTATCTGCCGCTAGAGAACGCCATAATTAAATAATTAAATGAATTTAATTTTGGATACATTTGATACAATACATATATATTATATTTAAAAACGCATTCTTATTGTGAACTTGCAATTTCAGAAAAAAGCACTGTGAATTTTTAAAATCAAATTTATTAAATATAGACTCACAGATAAGGTCGAGATATTGACGGACAGGTACGGCTATTGTGGCGTAATGTTAACGCACCTTCCTGGATAGATAGGAGATCTGGGTTCGAGTCCCGATAGCAGCCAAAATATTTTTTCGTTGTTTTGAATTTTCTGTATGTCCTGTGGCGGATCCCACCACACGGGCGGCATCTGGCGTTCAGGGGGACCAACGGACCTACAGGCGGCGGGCGGCAAGACCACCACTCCCGTTCCGCCTGCTCGACCGCCAACACCGCTAGACCCGGGTAGCGCGTCGCGACTTCTTGAATTGTTACACGATCGACGTTTAGACCCGCGCGTACAGATATATACTAACCTCAATCGAGTCCGCGTTTACAGCAACCTCTTTAACTAACCATATATTAGCATCATCCAACTTACCTTTGTAACTATCTTGAATAAACTCCTTGTAAATTGTACATATGACACAAGAGTGCTTCATTCCGTAGAAGTTAGCTACCCGCAACGGCTCCCGCAGTCCTGAGCCAGAGGAGCTGCCAAAAGTAAGTACAAATCCGATATATACCCTAGACGCACTGTTTGCAGCCTCAGAGTGCGAACGAGATGGGGACCTTATAGGCTTTCCCCATAATTAATAAATTAATAAATTTGAATAAATTGCAACTTCACAATAATAATGTGTTGTTTAAATAATGTATTTATAAGGCTAAAAATATGTAATATAAAAAAATAAAATTTTGAAAGACAGATACATTTTCAGCGATGGAATTATAATAGAAGGGGTTCTATTTAAGGGTGCATTTAATTTTCTTACACCTAACTGCTCCGCTATGAGTTCCTAAATTAATGCGAGCGACTGTCAAAAACTTTGGAAAGATAAGAACTAAGTGTGAATTTCACGCAGTTTATGCAAAGCTTCGAAGTAAATGTGCCCGATAACCTCATAAAAATAATTTATATGCACGATATTTGAATAAAACATTTAAATTGGCCAACAGGAAAAATCAAAGAGACGCTAAACTCTTTTGTATATTTTTTAGTAAATATAACAGTTTTTCCTTTTTAATAAAGATCTTACGGATCCGTGCGATGCCTGCTTGCAGTGGTGGCTCGTGCGGTTTTCGTTTTTATCGAGATTACTGACAGATAAATATAAAGAACAGTATAGACGGAAGCGGAGAGCAGAAATACTCGGACCAGCTTAGTGCAAAGCCTTAAGCGGTCACGGTCCCAGGATTTAGGAAGAAGGATCTAGGTAGAACGTAGCACCCACGGGATTCGATGCACATTTGCACGACGTATATAATATATAATATAACGAGGCTTCAACATTTCGAATATTTGATAAGTGACAATGTGTAGCGCAGATAAACTCTGACATTAAAGAGTTAAGGTTGTTATGACGGTCGTTAGACATATTTAACTGTAACTGGTTTCGGATATTTTATACGTACCGTATGTTTTTTCGAGAAACGATTCTCGACGTTTCGTTGATTTAACATAGGACAAACCAAACGAAATATCGCTATACGTTTGAAGGAAAATATTGGAGCATTTAAAAACAACAACTCCAATACATCGGCAATCTGCGAACATGCATCCAAAGGGAATCTCTGTCACTTCATCAGTTTGACAAGACAAAAATCTTATCAACAGAACCGCGCCTTATACCCAGATTAGTGAGGGGATCCATTGAAATATACAAACATCCCAATTTCAATAGAGATGAAAGTTACAAACTATCAAGTATTCGGCGCCCTGTTCTTACGACATTGATTCAACCTTTGAGAGACGTCGCAGTAAAGTCCGCCGACGTAACGTAATATTCCACACTGGCGACCTCTATCGTAGAAGTGAACACTCCACAAAAAAATGCATATAATTTACGCCCTCGGAAGCATTAATCAGTCCACCCTCTATCTTCGCGGGTAAAAGTCATCCTCCTGATGACGTTGAATAATAATTCAACGAAACGTCGAGAATCGTTTCTCGGAAAAACATACGGCTCGTATAAAATAGCCTCAACCAGTTACAGTTAAATAAACTCTGACAGTTATTTCTTTAAAACAAAAAATCAACTAAGGCGGTGAAAAACGCTTTTTTTTTTATTTATGGGAAACTAACAGTATAAATTAAAATCAGGTTACACATGAATATTAAATAGCACAGTAGTTTTGTTGCTATATTTTAATACATTACATTTGAATACATTTTAAAACTACATTGAAATAGATTTAAATAAATAATTTAGATGTTGCCCATAAATCTATACCTATAAAACTCAATGTCTGTCTGTCTGTTCTCTATACAAATCCACACCGTTTGTCCGATTTGATTTAAGCTTTGCATACTTATGCTTTGGGACCCGACGGGTAACATAGGAAACATTTCCTCCCTATTCTCATACTCCTTCCCCTCCACTGATATATTTTCGATGTAAATCTGTACCTTTCGACCGATTGGACTCAAAATTTGGAAACTTATTCTTTAGGATCCGGCGGGTAATATATGCGACATTTCTCCCCTATTCTTTTAACCTTTCCCCTCCCCTGATATATTTTCGATGCAAATCTGTACCGTTTGACCGATAGGACTCAAAATTTGGAGACTTATTTTTATGGACACGGCAAGTAATATAAGCGACATTCCTCCCTATACTTTTAACTCTTCCCCTCCCCTGATATATTTTCGATGTAAATCTGTACCTTTGACCGATTGGACTCAAAATTTGGAGACTTATTCTTTAGGATCCGGCGGGTAACATATGCGACATATCCCTCCTATTCTTTTAACCTTTCCCCTCCCTTGATATATTTTCTATGCAAATCTGTACCGTTCGACCGGTCGGAGTCAAAATTTGGAAACTTATTCTTTAGGACTCGGCGGGTAACATATGCGACATTTCCCCCCTATTCTTTTTACCTTTCCCCTCTCCTGATATATTTTCGATGCAAATCTGTACAGTTCGACCGATCGGTCTCAAAATTTGGAAACTTATTTTTAAGGACTCGATGGGTATCATAGCGACATTTTCCCCCTTTTTTTTAACCCTTCCCCTCCGCTGATATATTTTCGATGCAAATCTGTACCGTTTAACCGATCTGACTCAAAATTTGGAAATTAATTCTTAAGGTCTCGGCGGGTAACATATGCGACATTTCCTCCCTATTATTTTACCCCTTCGCTTCCCCCTGATATATTTTTAATGCAAATCAGTACCGTTAGACCGACCGGACTCAAAATTTGGAGACTTATTTGTTAGGACTCGGCGGATAACACAAGCTACATTTTCCCCCTCCTATTTTACCCCTTCTCCTCCCCCTGATACATTTTCGATGCAAATCTATACCGTTCGATCGATCGGACTCAAATATTTTGTAACCTTATTCCTTAGGACCCCGCGGGTAAAAAAAACGACGTTTCCTCCCTCCACTTTTACCTTTTACCCTCTTCCTGATATATTTTGGATGAAAATCTATACCGTTCGAATCAATTTTTTTTACTTTGTTTACCCCCACAAATTTATCTTCAACTTAATCCTTAACCCATGCAACGCCGGGTACGAACAGCTAGTTGATTATAAAGATCATTCTTAAAAAAACCAAATGATTTTCCGACTATAGACCTATTTGATAAATTTCAAGTCCTCACATTACAAAATATTTACAAACAAAATTGCGTTTTTCAACATTATAAAAATTTCCACAATAATGACACAAACGAACTGGCCCAAATAGTATCAAGTAGCAGAAACATAATACTTTGTAAATTGCATAGCCTTGTAATACATACCACTACTGTTCAGCATCATTTTACATTTTTTAGAGGTGTAAATGGTTCAAAGAATTACCTGTTAAAATGAGGACATTTAAGAAAAATTTAAAAAAATATTCTCAGAAATAATAAATTTTTATTTCATTCTATATGTAATCTACTTGCTTATTATTTAATTATGTATATATTTTATTACATAATTCTGTGACATATTTCTTCAAGTAAAATAATATTAATTAGTAAATACAACTAAAGAAAATGTATGTGCATTTCCTTAATATTAAATTTTGCCCCACTGTAAGCTGTCATTAAAGAATTTTGGTGATGTCGATAAAACAGTGTACTTTGTTGTCTTCCCAGCTGTGATAAAGTTATCACTTAATTATTTGACATATTAAAGAATAAACTTCTAACGTCCATTGTTTATTAACAGAGCAACACAAGAAGGTTTGTTTTCTTTAATTTCGTCAATCTCTCCAAAGTTTGAAAGAAACAAACTTATACATACAGTACCAACCTTTCGGAAAATGAGTTGGTAATGGTTGTCACCGTCTGACGGGCAATTTTATCACCGCGCGCGCTCATTGGTCAAATGAAGTAGCGCACGCATCCTCGACTTCGTATTTCCTGTTAAATTTCCGCCCATTTTCACGAAATCACTCCCACAGATTGCAGGAAAGCGAGAGGAAAGATGTTACACATCAAATTTTTTTTATAAATGTTACGGACAGACAGACTCATTGGTCAAATGAAGTAGCGCACGAATCCCCGGCTTCTTGTTTCCTGTTACAAATTTCCGTCCATTTTCACGAAATCACTCCCACAGATAGCAGAAAATCGAGAGCAAAGATGTAACGCATCAAAAAGTTTTTATGAAAATTACAGACAGACAGACAGAGAAATTATTATTATCGGGATTGGGATCTGGTGCCCAAATCTTGGGAATAAAAAACAAAAAACTGTGACAACACCAATTGTGTTGTTGTTGAAACAATAAAAAAGTCATTATTAGTAATGTCGTCATGTAGGTGCGTGTTCTGCCCTTCCGCCTCCGCGCCCGGAAGGGATGCGATATTAATGAGGAATAAACCGACACGGCGGTGTTGTCGCACCCCAGCGATGAAATAAGACGACATAAGACTTTTCAGGCGAAACGGCGCTATAAGGGATTATCTGGATAGACGCCGGCGCCTTTGGGCGGGGCGGATTATTTTTTACAAAGGTGCAATCAGGTTTAATCAGTACGGCAGTGTGACAGACTTCATCCGCAAAAAATCTATTTACAAAATATATATTTATATATATATATATATGTTAGTTCTAACTACTTTGGCGGTAACCCGCGTCAACTTCTGGTCGTCAGGACCAGTCGTCTGCCAACGTTTCGAACAGATCTCACTGCTCATCTTCAGGGCGCCTTGTCGATGAGCTGCTTCTCCAAAAAGCGTACAACCGTTTGGGTCCAGAGCTCACCGTCAAGTGAAAGTTTGAGAAATTCTGCGTCAGGTGTTTGTGGAGGAGTTGGTTTCTCCAGCGACGCTGTTAATGAGTTTTGCTCGGCTTCTAGTAATCCGTATATTTACTTTACTATCGTCAGTATACAATGTTGAAAAGGTTGGATTTTCGAATTGCTTCAGTGTTTCCATCGTATATATATATATATATATTTTTTTTTTTAAAATTGTAAATGAGATTATGTACAGAATCCCTCGAGTATATTAGGTTTGGTATTGAGGAATTTTTTGATTTCTAACACTTCCAAATTATCTATTATTTTAAAGCAAAATTACTAATTAATAATTATGACCAACCACAATGTTAATGCTATAAACATCAAAAAATAAAATAAACTATAATATCAATAATATTATAGGATAATTTAAACAAATATTCCCCACAGGTTTGCACTAAATTCACATCACTATTGAGAATATTCCACTCATAAGTAAGCACTAAGGTACTTCTTCACTGATTCCTGATTCGCGTGAACCTTTGTCCATTCTAGAACCTTCTAGTATCTTCCAGTTTTAGTGTAAAGGGTGTTCGGTAAGCTCATATGGATAGTGGCAGTTTTGCATGTGTACGCCACAAATGTAGATTTATTTGTAGCACAGTCGCTATAATACTGAATGAGAGGTTTTGGAACGTATAAGTGAGAAGAGGATGGTCAATAAAATGTACGAGGCTAATCTTAAAGGCAACTGAGGGTGAGTTCAGTTAAGTAAGATATTGGAGAATAAATAAATTTCAAATTTTCTACAGTCGACGAGCGTGCGTGAAAAGATGTCTTAACATGACGAGGCGAGAAAAGTACGCCGGGTTAGAAGGGCGTGGCGTTCTAACGTCTCTGCCTACCCTCGCGGTAAAATGGCGTGGTAGTTAGTAATAGCATACGTACGTATCGAAATGCATTCTTTAGATTAGTAGAGATAAAAGCCATCAGAAAATTTCAGTGTGCCGACTCGACGATGTCTTTAATCAGCGTCTAGCGTCCCACACGATTAATGCAGCCGCTTTCGTGTTGAACAATCAAAGTTCTGACAATGCGACAGATTTGGTTTGATTTTCGAAGACGAAACTCTCCCATTTCAATGCCTGGCTTCAATACTCTATGGATACAAATTGCTCCTTCTCCACTGTTATATCCTCACTTCTTGGCATCGTGATATTTTGCATTGTTTTGAAATATACAGGATGCCTCATAGCTAGTAGCTAAAATTTTACAGGCAGATTTCTGCTTTGATAATGAGTCGAAAATGTTCAAGCAACCATGCACTAATACCAATAGTTATGGAGATATGCGACATCTAAGTTTGCATTTTTTTTCCAATATTTCTGACTTATTTTTTGTAAAACGTTGAACCACCATTACAATAACTTAAATCGAATATGAAAATTTCAAATATGTTTTATTATACTTTGTAATACACACACAATATGAGTTATTAAATTACAACTATAGTTTCGAGAGGAGCAGTCCCTCTCATCATCAGGTATAGATAATAACTAACTTAAATACAAAATTTATCAATCTAATCGGGTAGGTCAGGGGGGTCAGGGGGGCGCGCGGCAGGGAAGGGTATTTTTTCCGCCGACCAGCTCTAGGAGTGGTGAAGTGGACTGAAATGTGATATTATTTATTAATGTGTTTCCAGAATTTAAATTTTTTAGGATTTCAACGGTTTCCAAACTATTCATTATCCATCGCCTATGGATAATAGTGACTAGGATAATGTTCCTCATAGATTGGATAATGAATAGTTTGGAAACCGTTGAAATCCTAAAAAATTTAAATTCTGGAAACACATTAATAAATAATATCACATTTCAGTCCACTTCACCACTCCTAGAGCTGTTCGGCGAAAAAATACCCTTCCCTGCCGCGCGCCCCCCTGACCCCTGACCTACCCGATTAGATTGATAAATTTTGTATTTAAGTTAGTTATTATCTATACCTGATGATGAGAGGGACTGCTCCTCTCGAAACTATAGTTGTAATTTAATAACTCATATTGTGTGTGTATTACAAAGTATAATAAAACATATTTGAAATTATAATGTTGCACCACGAAGTATCTGCCAAATCTTTCAATGATATCGAATATGAAAAATTCATTACCTTTAATCAAGTCAAATAAAATCTTCCAGGAAAACATTAAAATTGGAATTTTTATCATTTTATTTAACTTGTATTGAAGCGAATGAATATTTCTTAATCGATATAAGTTTCTGTAATGATAGTTCAACGTTTTACACAAAATAAGTCAGAAATAATGAGAATTTTGATATTGCATAACTCCATAACTATTGATAGGTATGAGGGATGACTCCATGACTGCTTGAACATTTTTGACTCATAATATAGGCAGAAATATAGTTCTGAGTAATGTTTTATGTGGTACCTACGGGCGCTCGAGAAGTTTTCGATAGCGATCAGAGTGTTAGGAAACATCTGGAAGTTTCTCGATTACATAATATGCTCCAGTTAAGTTCATGATCAGTGATTTTTTGTGTTAAATAAATGTTTGGTTAGTTTTGAGTGTTTTATTTGAGTCCCATCTCCGCGATTATTTATGTTTTTTTTTTTAATTTTCTTTTTTATACATATTATAACAATTACAAATACACTTGACAATGACGGCCAAAGTTGAAAAATCATTCAAGTTTTTTCCACACAATTATCAAAACCTAAGATAAAAATAAATAATAAAAACGTTCTATCAATATATATTTTTTAAATAAATAAAAAAAATTCTTAAATTTTTCTCACAAAATGCAAGAGCTTGATACGCAGCTCCATTTTATTGAGGCAGATTACTAAAAACGAATCGTTCATTTCGAAATCGATTGTAGCAGAAATTGAGATTTTAATTTAATTTTACGAATTCTCTTGTGGTGTCATACAGACTCGGTAAGAGGTTTAAATTCCCGCATCATTATTACATTGTAAATTGCATTTGAATACAAATCGAGATTAAAAACGCTCAGATTTTCAATACTCGGAAGAGTGTTATCTTCTTCTTCTTTTGGTGTCATGTCAGGTCCCCCCAACGTTGACCCGAGAGAAAGCGTCCCTGTCCTGGGCAGCACGAAACAGCTCTCCAACACTTCTTATGCCCGTCCAGTCGCGTATATTGCGGAGCCAGGAAATTTGTCTCCTTCCAACACCTCTACGACCCTCTATCTTGCCCATAAGAGTCAGGTGGAGCAATTCATATTTTTCTCCTCTGAGCACATGACCCAAATACGATACCTTTCGGATTTTGATATTTGTCAGCAACTCTCTATTCACTCTAGCTCTTTGAAGAACTCTTGTGTTGCTGACCATATCCGTCCAGGGTATCCGGAGCATTCTCCGATGTATCCACATTTCGAACGCCTCCAGCCGGTTCATGCTACTCACTTTGAGGGTCCACGATTCCACTCCGTACAGCAGGACTGACCATATATAACATTTGACCAGTCGCTGTCGAAGTTTCAGGTTAAGATTGTCATCGCAGAATATCTGTCTCATTTTGTTATGAAAAATGTTAATTAAGTCGTATTTAAGGATTGATTCTAAGTGAGAATATTTCGTGTATGTTTAATATTTATTCCAGAACACAGATCTCATAGATGTCTTAAAGATCGTCGATAGCTGTCGATAACGCTTTACCTAGTTAAAACCACTTCAGGAATGAGGTCTGCATACAGTACATTACTCAATATGCTCAGGCAATCCACACACTAATATATAAGAATCTTCTGTGCTTAGTTTTCTGGGATATTCTGCCGTGTATACGTGACCTCTCTGACGTTTCGGATCCCACTGCAGGGTCCATCATCAGGGCTGATGTGTCGAAACGTCGGCCAGAGAGGTCACATATACACACGGCAGAATATCCCAGAAAACTGTACACAGAAGATTCTGAACGGCCGTGAAAACCCGAGAACATTTTTAATATATAAGATTTTGAGAAATTGTATCTATGGTGGCCCGAGACACATACACGCAGACATCCGTGTAATGAGATACTGACATCGAGTACGGCAGGCCATCGCCCTCGATACAGAGGTTGAGGCAAGATCGCTGAGCAAGGCAAATGTAAAGCGGGCCAACGAACGAGTACAAAGGCAAGTATAGTAGAGGGCACGGATTATCGGAGTGACGAAACTCACCTCGCTGATCTAGGCTAAATGCCCAAACGCGCGGCCGAGTAAAGAGGAAATCGTAACACCCCCGATTCCTTTGTTCTGGATGACTATATAAGCACGCGCCCGCAGAACAAATCATCTCACTCCAGCGGGGCTTCTCGGATACAGCGGAAGCCCTCGCCGTCATACCTTCGAACGTCACGCTTTCAATTGTAATCTTTGTATAATACTGTATTCTTTATAACTTGTGTTTTGTAATCGAATAAATTCCGTCAAACCATCTCTAACAGATCTCCGACTCTACAAACGGAGTGGTGACCTTTGAGTTCAACTCTATCCAAAACCGGGGGGCTCATCCACCTTCAAATATCAAATGTTCCTGATACAATATCCCCCTTCTACGACGACAACGATACGACATAAGCCTTCAACAAACATTTGTGTGTATAATTAATACACCATAATTTACGACATTATCTTCTTTAAATTTATTATATTTTATTTAGCATAAAATATATGTAATAATGTAAATTTAAGCGCTACACACTAGCATTATTAAAAATATATATTTTATATGACTAAATTTATTTTTTGCTGTCTCGGGATGAGCAACAAACAAATGTCTTATTAAAGTGTCTCTTAAAAAAAATATGGCGAAATCGTATATAGTAGCGAGAAGTAGAGATTGTTTTAAAATACATACAGATAATATTTAATGTGTAAAATTGTTATACACATAAAATATTATAAACTGGTCACTTATAAAAATAATGTATTTAATATGTTTACACGTTTATTAATTCACAATATACATATATATGTGTTTTAAAATTGACTATGAATCTCTCCACATGCGCACATTGCGCGTACGCGGCATATGTCAAACACTGGATGAAATGTGGAAATATTATATTTTCGTTTTTCGCTTTAAAAAGCTACTTTTAGTTTGAAAAATGTTTTATTCTAGTTTGAATCATCGAAACGCTGCACGCGTTACATACATTGTCTATGAAATATTGGTTAACTGTCATATTCATGTCTTTCAGGATAGAACGTCGCATTCCAAAAGTCGTTTTTCGGACATCGTTTATCTGTATTTTCATTATTTTAATATAATATTTTTCAGAGCATATTGGCATCTACTATGCGCGACAATGCATAGACACCAATGCACTGTCGCGCAGCGGTCACTACAAGCCGCGGAGCAAGTCGATCACTACAAGTCACTACAATTGCTGCATAGCGGCCATCAATAGCCGCACAGCGGCTACTATAGGCTATACATAGATAGCCGCCCGCAAGGCCTACCAGCAAGCAATCGGCGATAGCCGCTAACTGCTAGTAAGTACGAGTATATTGTTAATGTATGAATATGCCTTGTTTAAAATAGTCATTAATAATAATAATATTAATAATTTATTTTATCAATTTTAGATTATTATTAATATCTGTGTTAACAAAATGTTAAAAAATTATTCTACCATTTTAAAAGGAGAGATAACTATATGAATTTCAATATGAATATGAATAGTAGCTTGTTGGTGTAGTGGTCATAAAGTTCGCTTAGTGATCTGTGGTTCGAACTCTATTCCGGGACACCAGCACGTTAGTCTCATTTTCATAGCACAGGAGCTGAGTATAGTTTGAAAATAGTAAGAATATTGATGCGACACGTATTCTGTATTCGCATCTCTATTTAATAAAAAAAATCAATCGAAAATGTTTGTGTTGTGTTATGTGAGAAATCTCAACCATGATAGATTTTTTTTATTGTTGTTTATCTTTAAATTCTGGTTATAAAATTTATATATTTCTATTTCTCATATACTTAAATTATATTTTTGTAAAAATGGATCAAGGTAGTCCCGTAAAAGACGAATATTCCGATAAAAATACCAAAATAAGTTATTTAATCTCAAAAAGGATTTTCGAAACACAATTTGAACATTTTCGCCCAATTACTGTAAATAATGACTTTATTTATAAATAATGACATTGTTTTACTTCTGCTTAAGGCTTCTATGTTCTTCTTCTTCCGTGTTCTTCCCGAAAACATTAGGAGTGCCAATATTCTGGCACTTTAAAAAAAATGATTGAGAGTATTATGCTGACTGATGGAAGTGATATTCAAATGTCTTTGGTATCCATTCTGTTGTAATCAGTGTGGACATCCTACTTTAACCTTTCTACACAACACTATTCGTGAAGACATTATTGTCACCTGCATTTTCACAAATACCCGACTGCCAAAAACAGGTCACAATTTATATTCACTAAACTGTTTTTATCACTATTTAATATACGCGAACATTAATTTAATTTATATATACAGGGTTATTTGTAAAACATTAATAACCTCGCAGGACTATATTCCTGCCTTGATTATGAGTCGAAAATGTTCCAGCTATTGTGACCTAATATCATTAGTTAAGGAGATGTGCGACATCAAAAGTTTCCTTTTTTTTTTTCAATATTTCTGAATTATTTTTTGTAAAACGTTGGACTATCATCATAGTAACTCATATTGAATATTAAAAATTCATTCCCTTCAACAAAAGTCAAATAAAAAAATAAAAACCTTCGAATTCCAATTGGAAAACATTCCAATCGGATTTTTTTCAGGGTTTTTATCATTTTATTTAACTTGTATTGAAACGAATGAAATTTTCGTAATCGATATGAGTTACTGTAATGATAGTCCAACGTTTTTCAAAAAATAAGTCAGAAATATTGAGAAAAAAATTCAAACTTTGATGTCGCATATCTCTTTAACTATTGATATTAGGTCACAATAGCTTGAACATTTTCAATTCATAATCAAGGGTGGAATATAGTCCTGCGAGGTTATTAATGTTTTCCAAATAACCCTGTGTATTTATACTTTTCAACTGTGCTATTGCTTTGATAATTAATAATATTTACATGTTGTTACTCTCCATACAAATGATCTTTTTCATATGTTATTTTACTTTCACTTTTTCTTTTGTTTTATATATTATCTACTATTTTTATTATCCACATTTTATATATCCATTATTTATTTATATTATTATTATCAACATATATATCCTCAATTAATTGATTAATCTTATAGTTATGTAGTATTTTGTTTTTTATCTTTACTATTTAGTCTATTGTCTTTATTGTCTATATTGTCAGCTGCTCATCTCGGCACAGGTTCTTCCTAGTGAGAGAGCGGCTCCATTTTCTGTGTCATGTATCAGGATGAAGATAAATAAATAAAATTAAAAAAAAAAGCGAGTCTTACAGTAATCGCATATGATGTGTAAAATTTGACATCTCACAATTAAAAATATCAATTGAGCTGCAACAGAAATTAACATAAAAATTAAAAAAATCTAATTCCGATATATTTATTAATTAGTAAATACAAGTAAAGTAAATATATGCGCACGTAATTATCATTAAATTTTGCCGGACTAGGTAGGTACCGTATATCTACATATGCATTTTTATTAAGAAATGTGTTTGGTCAATTATATGTTTTTATTTATTTCCATAGACGGCGGTAGTGTGCCGTTATACATAATGTACGAAAACTTTGAATAAATATTTAAAAATAGTCGCATTAATTACATAAAATTTGAGAATGTCAATCATTAAAAGTAGTTATTGTTTACATTAATGTAAAAAAATAAGTATATATTAGCCAAAATATATAAAAGTTACAACATCCACACGTTTGACACCAGACGCGTAACATATATACAAAATTAGAAACGTTGAATGTTGGAAGTGTGCGTCTTCGCTGTGACGGCACTTGCTGGACATTGATTTGTTCATAAACGACAATTTTTTTCCATCGCGCGGAGCTCATTGATCAAATGAAATTGCGTGCGCTTCCCCGGCGTCTTATTTCCTGTTACGCATTTCCGTCCCTTTTCACGAAATCACTGCCCACAGATTGCATGAGATCGAGAGGAAAGATGTTACGCATCAAAAAATAGAAAATAAATTGATATAAATTAACTTTGTTAAAACCACTTATTTATTGAAAAAATTCAACATGTTTTGATCTGTACTTCGATTTTTAAATATTATTTTTGTTATCCTGACGAAGAAGCCATTGGCTTCGAAACATGTTGAATTTTTTCAATAAATAAGTGGTTTTAACAAAGTTAATTTATATCAATAATAATTATGTTACCACACAATAAATTTGCTACATTTGAAGAAGAATAAAATAAATTCTTTAATTTGTAATAAGTAAACAATTCAAGTTTTTATTTTCAGATTACGCTGTCACATATAACTGCATACTGCGAGGGTGTATAGAAAAAAGAGCCTCCATGTTGCGATGGCCGTGCAACCACCTATTTGATGTGCCGCATGTGTATTGCGGGCGGTGGAGGGCTTTAGGGGGTAGCATCCCCTCTGTCCATTAGTGATATTTCCATTTCAGGACTCTGCTAAGACCGGATTTTACTTCATGGCGGCCGCCATTTTATGAATGATTTAATGTATTGTGAGAAGCAGGGCCGCATTACGGATTATCCCGGCCCAGACATCTTAGGCCTAGGTTCGGGGCCTCACCTATGATTCGGCAAAAAACCATTTGCATTAAAATAATAAAAAATAACGTTAACCTTAATACCTCTGCGTGAGTTTAATAATATTTGATATTCATATTATATCAGTCGGCCTCTTCTTCATTTTTACATAAAGCAAAATATATATTATGTAAATAAAGTAATGAAAACTTTGTTCTTACCACACAAATTTTGTTTTATAAAATTCTACATGTTTCGAGAGCGATGTTTCTTTCTTAAGGTGATCAAATATAAACAGGTTTGGCTAGGATTGGGGGAAAGGGAGTGGAGGGGGCGTGGTTACAATTACACAAGTAATTATAATGGAAAAGTTTTAAGAGAGGGCTGTATACAAAGTATATTTGATAGGTATTTGTAGTATTTAAGTTTCTATTAATTCTTTTTCTAATTTCTATAATTTATAGATTATCTAAATAAAAACCCGTAGTTGTATCCGGTATTTAACAAATAAAATTATCCCTTCCAACTCCCTCCCACCATAACCAAACCTGTCTATATTTGATGATAAATTTCAGTGGGTACATTCATTGTCCTGTAGAAGGGATGTTGAATTTTTAAAACAAAATTGATGTGTGGTAAAAACAAAGTTTTCATTATTTCATTTATAAAATGGTGCCACAAAGCGAATTTGAAGAAAATACATATTATTTATTTAATTAAATGTGAAAATATCATTAGAAACAAATTATTCGAATAGAATTCTTAACATTTATTGAGACATTAATAAAAAATAATCTACGAGTGTTCACGTAAACGTGTTATGTATTCCAATGGATGTTGAAGATCTAGGTATTAGATTTTTGAGCAACTCAACTTTTCACGATCACATAGAGTCGATCAGTGGTAATGCTTTGAGAATGTTAGGATTTGTTCTGCGTGCTGCCAGGGTTTTCAAGAATACCCGCGTACTGAGAACTCTTTACAACTCCTTGGTGCGAAGTGGACTCGACTGTGGCTCGATGATTTGGGAGCCACATGAGAGCAAGTACTCTCTTATGGTGGAGAAAGTCCAAAAGAAGTTTCTGAGATATCTCTACATGAGAGAGTATGGGCATTATCCTTGGATCTACGCAACCGAGATCCTCCAGGGTATGCTTGGCTACAATAGTTTAGAGAGTAGAAGGAATGTTTATTTGAATACACATTTTTGTCGATTGTTGCGTGGTATGATCGATAATCCTGAAATTATGCGGAGCATTGTTTTGCATGTTCCTGATCTTAGAATCGTCCTCATATATTCACATTCCAATATACAGGACCAACCAGCCGATGGTTATGCCTGTTGGAAGAGCTACCGCTGTGCTGAATAATATCGCTTTGGGTATTGATATATTCCATGTTTCTGAAGATTCTCCCTCACCTTTGACCAGAGTTTACGTTATTTTTAATGTATTAAATATTGTTATTTTGATAAATATACCATCATAATATGTATGCTTTAAACACTTAGTTTGTAATGTACATATTATTAAATAAATTGAATTGAATTGAATAAATGTTTTCACATTTTGTTCATGTTTCAAATCCCTTTTAAAATACCCACTCTCTGTACTTTACCGTACAGAAGTGCCAGTTGATGCAATGCCGGATATTCAGGATGAAAAATATAATCACTGGACTTGTTATTTGCGCTGTTGTGAAAATAATATTTTCACCGGGCATTAGACAAGTACGTTACGAATATTGTACTGTACAAGTACAATCAAATCCTCTTACCGTTACCTACGTTCTTTCCCAAGAGTTAAAGATTATAGAGTAGAGTTCGTTCACTTCAGGAAAGCCACTTGCATTAGTGTGAGTAACAGTGCGTTTGCAAAAACATGTGACATTATTTTCTGAGTAAATGACAGACGCCAAAAATAAATATAAACGTTATCAAGACGATACGCGAGACAGCGCTGTTCTACCAGGATTAATTGGCGGCCGAAATATGTAACAGGCATTTTGTCTATTCTAATCTAAATTTATAATCAATTTATTCAAATCTGTGGTCACCGTATCGTGATCTTGCAGTCACCGTATCTTTAGATAAAAAATATTAAAAAATTTAACGACCGCTCCGCATGACTGCCAGTGTGATACTGAAGTGGACAATGGAGTAGCTTTAAAACAGGAATACCACTATACAATTTACGTGTTACAGAGGGTATGACTCACACTAATGCACGTGGCTTTCATAAAGTGAACGGACCCTAAGCCAGCGACCGCCAGATTTACGTTATTGTATCAAACCAGATATATTTTTTCTGTTGATATACACTATAGTAGGAAAGAAGGTTTGGATATTATGACATTTGAGTTCGGGGGATTTTGACAGATAACAGGTAATACTGGTACAAAAAAATACATAAGTAAAACGTTAAATATAAGGTTCATTCATTCATTCATCTTCATCCTCTTGTCCTAGTAGGCTCGGGAGCTCAAAAACTCGACAAGGTGTTTCCATGTTCTCCTGTCTTTTATTTGTAGCGATTCTTTTAATAAAATGTCTTAACAGTATTCAAAAACATAATTAACATCGACAGAAGAATGGAGAAAAAAATAACAATTGTGTAAGTTAGGAGTTAGGACCACCGCACCAATACTTTTTACGCTGTATAGAGAGCAAATACTTTTATCTAACTTGTCTCTGTTTAGATTGACAACGATTGTAATATTGTTACGGAACGTGGCTTTGGAATGCAAATGAATACACTTGAAGTTATTTAATGATTTATTAATTATTTGATGAAAGGACCAAACAAAAGTATAAACCAACTTAGCATCCAGGGGAAAATAAGTGGTAAAAGAAGCATAGAAAGACGCTGCATCTTGGCTGCGTAACTTAAGAGACTACTCGTAAGCGTAACTCGTAAGGGTATACTTGTAAGTGTAACTCGACCGAATTAAATAAAGTCGTAATCGCCAGAATGATCGCTGACCTCGATAGGAGATGGAACCATAAGAAGGAGATTAATTATTATATCGAGTTGGACACGAATTCAATTTAAACACTATTCACTCTATTTCGTAATCAATCACTCGTCTATGAAACGATTGTTTATCGCTTGTTACAACATTCTGTTTAATTCACCACGTAAATACTTCGCCCGATATCTGACGTTTCGATTAATCTGAGCGTTGGTAATACTGCGGTCGGTTTTGTCGCGTCGGTTAAACGTCATAATAAAAATAACGCGCCGCGGCACTGGCTCCGCTTTTTATACGAAACACGTTAGTTTTTCGAACCTCCGAGATTATTCATTTCTAGCGAGAATGTTGTAGACAAGTATTACAAAGTTACATGCAAGATTACAAAGTATTGTAGGGTATTCTGGAAGGTTCCATAGTGTTGTAGGGTATTCTGGAAGGTTCCATAGTGTTATTGTCTTCGACATATTACGAGGGTTTCTGATAGTGTGCAATTTCGTCTGTTTACTATTTGATTAAATATGTATGCTCGGATAAATAATTTGATACAACCTGCAGCATCTCCAGGCGTTTCAATCAATATATTTGTACCACGTGCCGCGCGCTAGCAGCATTTAAAAGCATCTGTAGCAAATGAGGGGGAAACAGAGATGTATCAGGTCAATGAGCAGTCTTCCATACTTCATGAAGATAAGTTTCAAATCTTCAAACCATTCGTAGACAGGTGATAAGGGTGCGTAATATTATATATAAATGATGTATAAATTTATTTACTTTTCAAATAATTATTATCCTTGTTTAATTGACTATTCTGAAAACACATATATACTACAATAACAAGCAAAAATATTTTTTTTTCAAATAAATTTCATGAAAAAATCAAGTGAAAAATTCGCTCGATACATCGTGCTAATTTTAATGCTAAAAATATCGCAATAATAAATAAATGAAATTCAAAAGTAGCGTATTTTAAATTTTTTATTTATCTTCATCTTGATACATGACTTAGGAAATGGAGCCGCTCATCTCACTAGTGCTGAGATGAGCAGCTAAAAATATAGTGAGAACAAAATAATAAAGATATAAAACAAAATACTATACAACTAAAAGATTAATTAATTGAGGATATGAATATAAAATTTAAATAGTAAAAACAGTAGATATTATATAATTAGACCTTAGACATCGTCAGCATAGATTGTTTCACGTTCCAATATACAGGACCAACCTGCCGATGGTTATGCCTGTTGGAAGACTATGCTGAACATTATAGCTTTGGACATTGATCTGTTCCATATCTCTGAGAGAGTTTTTCGAAAAAGGATTCTCCTACACATTTGACATGAATATGTTAATTAAAACATTTTACTAAATCTTCATTTATAACATTTACGACTTGAATGTACTTATGTTATGTAAATGTTATATACAAAAATAAAATTGAATTGAATAATAAAAAAGCAATAGTGAAAGTAAAATAATATATGTAAAGAATCATTTGCATGAATTATTATTACCCTTGTTTAATTAACTGTTCTAAAAACTCATACATACTATAATAATAAGAAAAAATATTTTTTTTTCGGATAAATTATGATTTTTCGTGAAAAAATCAAGTGAATATAATCTTGCTAATTGAAATTCTAAAAATATCTCAATAATAAATAAATAAAATTCAAAAGTAGCGTATACTCAACGGTATTGTGAAACACAATTATTTCTACGTGTTTTCAGTGGACGCATATGTATTAAGAAAAATAAAGAACAATGGGTGTTTTGTCTCAAGAGTAACACTACGAGAGTATATTATTCTCCGAGGTAAACTTCAAATCAACTACATATATGTTCACATCAAGAAACTCCAAACCAACAACATATTCGCAGAGACGCAAGTTACTGCAAATTTGTATCGGGTCTCGTACTAAAATACCCATTCACTTTGCTCAAAGCACTAATATTAATCACAGTGCACAACTTTATAAAATCACAAGAAAAAAAATATGCAAGAGCAAATGCAAAAAATTATACAAGACGAGAAAAATCTTAGCTTGTGTATTTACGTATGGCTTATTAATTATGCAAACAAAGTATATTCTGAGGAAAATTTTAAGAAATCAAATAACGGCTAAATCCAAGATAATGGTCCCATTGCATATACAACGAAAATGAGTATTTCACTATATTATTGAATGTGCTAATAACAAAATGAAAGATAATTTACGTTTAAATAGTAAGTTTTAAATAAGATATTACACTTTAAAGTTCCGAAAAATGCATTGCATATTTTGACATTTCATAGGTAGTATATGAGGTTAGATTTGGTTTGTTTAATTTAGATTACGACCATTTTAGTTAGATTAAATTAACAGGACGTTAAATTATATAGTGAAATACTTATTTTCATTGTATGAACAACGGGACCATCATCTTGGATTATTCCCAAAAAACTGTGTAAGTAATTAATGGTACTATTTTAAATATATGATCCAAAACATTACGGTTGTTTTTCTGGGGTATTATTCCGTGTTTTTACGACCTTTCTGGCTGACGATTCGGATCCCATTGCAGGGTCCTTCATCGGGGCTGATCACATCAACACAATTGGTGGATGGATTCGAAATGTCGGCCAGAAAGGTCGTACAAACACGGCATAAAAACACAGAATCCACAATCAGAAGATTCTGAGCGGCCGTGAAAAACCTAAGAACATTCTTAATACGGTTATTCATTTAAATCAAATTTATATATTACCTTGTTTTATAAGTTAATTCGTTCAGTAATCCGGCTTCAAAAAACTCTATTTTCTTCTTAGGATGATAATAAACATTTTATTTTATAACTCTGAAGATAGAAAAGATAGTGTAGTCTGAGGCTTGGATCGATGTTTTTCGATATTCTCATCGAAAGATATCGATCATGTCGGAAGCCGCAGACAGCACAGCCCTATACCTTTTTTTTGGGAGAATATTCTGGAAGCATTCGCAAATATCTATAAATAGAGGGTGAGACGCGATTTTTAACACTCTTCTCGTAGACCTCGTTCATCCAGTGTTTTATAACTAGTCTTAAGTTTTCATTAATAAGTATTGTTAAAAATCTGTGTATTCGTAATTAAATAAATCTTGTAAGTATATTCCAAATTCTTCTTTTTATTCTCTGCTTCCCGAATATATATATATATATTCCAATATTTAGATACCCCAGTATTTAAATATTGGTGGTGACCCCTTAAATAAAATAAAGCCCATAAAAAACAAAAAATAAAAGAGAAACAATATCCCCCCACCCACGATAGTTTCCGTAACTGTTGGTTTAATAAATGAAATCAAATATTTATGCAAACAAAATTTATTACAAATTTGATTAATTAATATCTGTTTGATAACAAATTTAATATGGCAAACAATGCATACGGTATTTGAATTAATCCGTAAACGAATTATGAAATCGAGATACGATTCGCAGAATTGAATATCTCCCATCACGAGCGCATAATTAGCGATTTCTGGCCGGGAATAGCGCCAATTAGTACGGAACCACCCCCCACAGCCTTTATCTAGCAACAGTTACTACCCTCAAAGCCTTCTCCCGAAAGCCCCACACACTAAGCTCGGTACAGAGGGAATCCCATATTTGTGGATGCACTTAAATCACTAAATAATTAGACCTTTGTTCCAGTTTTCTATATAAGGGGTATTAGAGTTACATTTTGGTCAAAATCGATTGCTGAAAACTGATGCATACTATCAATGTATATTATAGATGTCTCACAGAGGCGAAACTGCATTTTTATCGGAAAGTAGGTATAGAAGTCTTTGGGTGTACATAGGACTTACGACCTATCGTACGGCTGGCTTAAGTGATCACTTGGCAACACAATTTCTACCCATGATAAAAAATACCGTGACTACTATTTTAGGAAGTTGTAAATATTTTTAATTATGCGCCACGTTTCACATATGAGTTGTAACCGTCCTCCACGCGGCTGGCACCAAAGCTTTTTCATTCCCTTTAAATGACCACAGATGTCGCTAATGAAACATCTATAGTTGGTTTTGGAATTTATTAGCAATATACTATATCTGTATATAATTTATACCCAAAGACTCTTATACCTATTTTCCCATAAAAATGCAGTTTCGTCTCTGTGAGACATCTATAATATACATTGATTGATTAATGATGTCCCTGTGACAAAAATCCAGTACTGTTCTACTTTGAACATACTAAAAATTTGAACATACTAAAAATATTCTGATGCATACTATCAAGACGGTATTGGTCAAGAGGAGAATACAATCTTCTGTGTGTAGTTTTCACATCATTTCATCAGGCCTTATGATAAACCCTGCAATGGGATCCGAAACGTCGGCCAGAGAGGTCACATATACAAAGCAGAATATCCCAGAAAATACTCACAGAAGATTCTGAACGGCCGAGAAAACCTGAGAAATTTTTTAGGAGAATACAGCTTCACAAATATATATATGTAACAAACTGAACCTGTAACCTGAACTCGAAGTATGATAGCCTTATTGGTGGGAGACTTTCGTGTTACCCGCGAACAAGTACGGCTAGTCCGTAACTTTTAAGGCCTTTTTAACCTTGACAATGGCACGTGATACCATGTCAAAACGTCAGCCTAGGTCTTCTCAGGAAGACCATCTACAGAAAACGCGATATTCCAGAATCTACTTTTGTTATTTATGGAGATGACAGCATTCGATTCCCAACCATATGTACATTATTTTCAGAATGGGCCACAATCTTGAATATACCTATAATAATATAATTTCTTGTCATCAGTGCTGATGCATTATGATGATGTGGTTATGATTTAATTTGGCCCAAAATTAGTGCCTTCGGGGCTGAGGTTTTCCATGTCGCGGTATTTCGCACACGGTGCATTAATGTCATTCCTGCTACTGCCACAAGATATCCCATTACGGCAGCCTGGATCATAATCTCAGTATCTCCATAGGAATCTGGTCATATGCGTATTAAAATAGGCAACAACTTTAAAATAGTCGGTTTGATCTCGACACGTAACACGAATATCTTTACCGCCGTACTCCTAAAGGGATGAAAAACACTACTAGCAGCCACAAGACTGAATAAATAAATACGTGATTTATTGATGGAATAGTTGGAGATTCATTCGATCTGACTATCTGAGATATGTTCGGTGAGTAGCTTTTTACCCGTTTGGGGTCGTTTGGTTAGTCCCCTTTTCTTTTGGTTCTGATACGAGTTGTTCGTGGGAGATACTGTCGAGTACTTCACACGAATCGATGAAGATACCTTTACAATTATTTGATTTGTTCAATTTATTTTGCATGATGGTGAATGTTTTGCGGTTGCGCCTTGTGTGCATATTCCCCCAGTGAACCTGAATGGGTTCTCATTTATTATAGAATTGACTTTGTGATAGAGTTTGTTCTCTTTTGACTGCTTATTCTATATATTATATTATTAATTAGGATTTTGATAAATTAGATTTTATTTTCTTTCTTTCTCATTGTTATTTAATTAGATTACACTACCTTTACCTATGATTGTAAGTGGTTATTCCTCACCACATACAAGAATCATAATTCTTTTTGGTGAGGTATATACACACAAAAAATATTGGTTTGTAAACATTGTATGTATGATTGTAAATAAATATTATATATATTATGAATTTAATAAAAAAAAAAAAAATAAATAAAAAATTTATTTACAGATAATCTTTTTTGATCGTTCTGAGTGCAGACCCTTGGTATAGTCTGACATAAAATGAAATACGCATTGAGAACAAAAATACCGTTAGTTCGGTTACTTTGAAGAAACAAAGTTCTGACAGAACGTGGAACACACGACAATGCCGTATTTATTTATGACTGTCAACACAAGTTTATAAGAAGTAAACAGAACAATTTAAACGGTCATGTATTTCCGCAATCCGCACCCTTCTCACGCATGAATCATCGCATAAAAGATAAATAAGGCACTAAAAGGGTTTCTAGATAGAACAAATGAAACTTTTCAACAATAATTATGTCGAACCCTCATCGCTTTCGTTGACAAGAGGAAATACAAGTTCCAAGCTTCAACGTCAGGGGGCCTACTGGCTGTTCGCTCAGAATGCAATCACTTGTGAGGTTCCATGATATATGTGTGAGCCTATAATTATGAAAGTGGACTAAGTCATGTTTTTTTACTTTCCAGATAAATTAAAGTTTTGCGTTTGAATAATTAAAAATTATTTTTATATTACTCAACTCAAATTTATACAATGTCCTAGATTCATACAGAATATTTTGAGTGTGTCCAAATTTTTCACAACAGAACTCGATTGTTTATCACAGGGACATCAATAATCATTAATGCATATTATAGATGTCTCACACAGACGAAACACAAAAGACAGAAAGCGCGAGTTTAAGATTACATTTTTTATATAATTAATAAAAATCGAAAACAACAATGGACCCAGGTTAGATCCTTGTGGGACACCGGAGAAGGTAAAGAAACACTCTGACGCGAATAGGCCGTAGGAGGCGTATTGGTTCCTATTTTGGAGGTAGCTCGGTAATTTACTTAACGTGGCTTAATTAAAGATTATTTTAGATGAAAAAAGAACTTTTTTATTATGTTAAGTACATTTTAATAAAATCCGTTAATTTTGAAAACGGTCTAAGTCATTTCAACCTCAAATTACTGTTTCCTTATAAGCTACTTGCAAAATTTGTATGTCAAAATAAGTTATAAATCTAGCAATTAATGTATATTATAGATGTCTCACAGAGACGAATCTGTATTTTTTCAAGGGAGAGTAGGTATAGAAGTCTTTTTTGGGGGGCCATAGGACTTACGACCTAACGTACAGTTGGCTTAGGTGATCACTTTACATATATGCAATTCGCCATTTCCACCCATGATAGAATACCGTACATATGTGTAAAGTGATCACCTAAGCCAACCGTACGATAGGTCGTAAGTCCTATGGCCCCCCAAAAAAGACTTCTATACCTACTCTCCCTTGAAAAAATACAGTTTCGTCTCTGTGAGACATCTATAATATACATTAATTGCTAGATTTATAACATATTTTGACATATAAATTTTGCAAGTAGCTTATAAGGAAACAATAATTTAAGGTTGAAATGACTTAGACCGTTTTCAAAATTAACGGATTGTATTAAAATTGACTTAACATAATAAAAAAGTTCTTTTTTCATCTAAAATAATCTTTAATTAAGCCATGTTAAGTAAATTTTTCAGTAATGCTTAACGAACCATATGTTACCTGTAGAAGTATCTATCATGAATGCAACCAAATGATAAAAGGACCAGGTTAACAAAGTTGCGTGAACACCTGTTTCAAGATAGAATTTGGAAACATTTATTTGCAAGAATAATTAGTCAGACAGTTAGATAGTACTTTTATTAGAATACAAGAGGAACGGACAAAGGAAACATTTTATTTATTTATTTATTTAATGTTCATGGAACACCAACAGCACAAAAGAAAAAAGCATAGAAAACATTGATACAATATAGATGGCCAATTACAGGTCTCCACATTTAGAAATATGTCAGTAATGATAAATATTTATGAATGACTAAGGCGTATTAAAAATTATATAGAAAGAAAGAATAAAAAAATTTAAACAAAAGAAAAAAAAAACTTAATTATTAGTTAGGAAAAAATTCAGCACTCAAAATTTTTCTTAATCTCGTGTGGCTGCACTCGAACAGATCAATATCCAATAATCTTATCAGTTTATTGAATGCATCGCACACCCTCAAGAAATATGAATTACGACGATAGTTGGATGAGGTAAAATCAATGTGAAAGACTGGGTTGTGTCTACGAGATCTACAGGGAACATGGAATTTTAGTCTATTTAATAGTTCAGGACACTCGACATTGCCTGATACAATTTTTAGTAGGTACATCAAATCACCTATTTCACGACGTTTTTATAATGGTAGGGTATTTATGTAATTTTAAATACGTTAAATAAGTACCGATAATTATTTTTCATGCAAAGGCAATGAAAAATATGTAGATTTCCTAATTACGATAAAATTTATTATTCAATTAGAAAATACGTATAGAAAAATCAAATCAACGAAAAAATATTTGGTGCTACCGGGATTAGAACAGGCGGGGCAGGCGCGTTAACCAATTACGCTATAACGGCCTCGTACATTTTCGTCAATACATCGACCCCGGATAGGAGGATATCCGTGGTTCGAATCCCGGTAGCAGCCAAATATTTTTTCGTTGATTTGATTTTTCTGGATGTCTTTTCTAATTGATTGATAAATTTGGTTTTTAAAAATTCTCAGTACTTTGCTCTGAAAATGCAACTTCACAATAAGAATGTGTTTTTTTATTCATTTAATTAATAATATACATAATATTTTATTACAATGATACCTAGAAAATGTTAATAATTCAATTTTTTTTGTATGTATATACCTCACCAAAAAGAATTATGATTCTTTTGTGAGGTGAGGGGTTTTCTTTAATATAATTTCTAATTATCTTCTGTGTTTGGTTATCTTGGAAATTTGCCGTATATGTGTGACCTCTCTGGCCGACGTTTCGGATCCTATTGCAGTATCTATCATCAGGGCTGATATGATGGACCCTGCAATGGGATCCAAAAAGTCGGCCAGAGAGGTCAAATATACACGACAGAATATCCCAGAAAAGTATACACAGAAGATTCTGAACAGCCGTTAAAACCTGAGAAAATTTTTAACTTCTAATTAGGTTTCGATAGAAATTGAACATCGTTTTATTAAAGATATTGATTTCACTTCTCATTCATGTGAAAAAATAACTAATCTGAATGAATAATAAATAACCTAGTCATTTATAGTATTCAATTTACTTATTTTCAACTTATTAATTTATTTATTCATTTTTACAAATATATGTCTTTTAAATTTATTTTCATATAATTACTTAATTATTTATTTATATCCCATATATTAATCTTTATTTAGTTAGTGTCTATACTTCTATTTTTGATGCTGATGTTGCATACTGACGATTGGCCTCGATACTTGCCTCATACTTGTTGGTATTTTATATAAATTAGTGGTGAAAACAAAGTATATTCTTATTTATTATATTAATGTCACCACAAAATCATTTGACTCTTATTGAAGAAGTTAAATAAACATAAACAATATTTTTATACGTATGTTCTGAGAACACAATTACCGGATTCGTCCACTGCCGGATTATTAATTAATTAAGATAAATTATAAAAGTCTCACAGAGACGAAACTATTTGTATGAGAAACGTGTACAGAAGTTTCCTTTTGTACGATGACCCAAGGGTTACAACCTGTATGAACTGGAGTTTTCTGAAAGATGATTCTAATTGGGATAGCGAGCTGACTTATAAAATTTTTGTAGGTATCGTTTTTTTATGTATTTAGTTTCCAGCATTCTGTTATTACTGTCTCATTAAAAATAAAATAAAATATATTAAACTGCGCTGTATGTTTTCTTGTATAAATAAAAATATAAAATATCATGCATAGATTTTATAAACCCACGCCGCTCGCCGAGTTCTCGGAAAATGTTAAAACATCTATAAATAATATGAGCTAGGGTTGGGGACGATAGGGGAGGGGGTGGGAAGAGAGAATGGGATAAAGAGTTATACCTCAATAAAAAGTAATCATTTTTCCCAAAGTATTTAAAAATACTAACAAAATACTTTTGATCATTATTTTCAATACAGAATTTTTTTATCAGCGGTAATCCAGTAAAATCTCATTAAAAATAGCGCGGCGGAAAATTTTGTTACATAAATTTATGTATGAAATAATTCTCTGTGTTTTGTTTTCATATTTGCCGGTGCTAGGATCGCTGCCTGGCGCTTCCAAAACCTTTTTGAAATAGATCCCATGTTAAGCCAATCTCTTACTAAACTATGGGATGCTGAGATCCATAATCAGTGCAGAAACACATCGGCCCTGATGATGGACCCTTCAATGCGATCCGAAACGTTAGCCACAAAGGTCGTATATACCTAAACTTTGAAATATTCATTTTGTTCTGCGATCTTAATTATTCTTATAATATACTGTGGTATCAATTGCCTTGTAAATTTAAAACGCTGACTTTTCGAATTGGAATTTATGCATTGATTTAGATAAACATTATTTCGACATTTCTACAGTAAAATTTCAATACAAACATGCGTATTTATTTAAAAAAATATCTGCTTCTTTAGAATTTTTCAAGAAACGAGTATTTTTAAGAACTAGTTTAACAAAACTTGAAATAATATTTCTGGCGTATCCTAGTGTAATGCTAGTAATTCGGAAGAATTTCATTACACAGATAAAGGACATTGCTAACAAACTCCAAAAATTGAATATAGATATCTCATTAGCGACATCTGTGGTCATTTAAGGGGAATGAAAAAGCTTTGGTGCCGGCCGCGCTGAGGATTGTTGCAATACATATGTGAAACGTAACGTATAATTTTAATATATACAACTTCCAAAAATTAGTAGACATGGTATTATTCTATCATGGGTGGAAATGGCGAAAGTTACATTGTGTAAAGTGATTACTTAAGCCAGCCGTACGAGAGGTCGTAAGAGCTATGTACTAGTGATGGGTCCGCTCTGTACTCACTACTACAATGTAGTACTACACTACATTGAAGTGCACACTTCGCACATTTTGATGTGTAGTGCACACTACAAACTACAAACACCAAAGTTATTGAAAGTATAAATTTCAAATAGTACACTTCATTTCAAAGCGAACACTACAAAGTACATACACTTCAAAGTTATCGAAAGTATGAGAAACACATTTTAAATAGTGTATTTTTTACGTGAAATTTTTGGAAAGTTGATGTAGATATATGAAGAAATTTCTGGAATCTGTAACAACCCCCCCCCCCCCCCCCATGGTTTGAAAATTTTTGGGAAGTTGATGTAGCTAAACGGAGCTTTTAGCTTGCCAAATTTTTATTTGGGAAAAAAATACTCCATTCGCTTCATTTAAAAATTTACTTCACTATTACTTCATTTCATTACTTCACTTCATTATTATTACAATTACTTCATTACATTACTTCACTTCATTAATACTACAATAACTTCATTACTTCACTTCATTTACCTCACTTCATTTCGTAGTACTACAATTGCTTCACTTCAAGTAGTTTTTACTACAATTGTAGTGTACACTTTGTAGTCTTCAAATTGGTGAACGTGTGTGTGTTGTAGTCTTCATTTTGAAATGAAGTTTTTCCCTTCGCTACTATGTACACCCAAAGACTTGTATACCTATTTTCTCATAAAATACATATACAAATACATTCGTATCTGTGAGACATCTATAATATATATTGATTGAACAATATTAAAAGTTCTGGCGCGCTTCCTTGGGCGTGTGATTTGTATTGATGCTTACAACGCAAGATTTCAATGAGGAACTTGTACCAAGTTTTCCATACCACCCCAATAAAGAGTGCAGCTACGACCTTTATGAGGGAGGATTTAAGAAGTCGTTAGAAGAGTTTCTTGAAGAAAAGTTGCTCCAAGAGCCATTATCCACTACTTGTGTATCGGGTAATCTCTTCGTTAAAGGTATTTTATTTCACCCCACGACCCTCGAGCACGCTCAGAACTTTCATCCCTCGGGCGTAATTATTTATGTGTTTACATAAATAGGAATTTTATGTATTTCTTCATGAAAATAGACTGGCTTTAGAAATAAAGGTAACCCACATAATTCATTAAAAATTTTAAGTAAGTATTTAAACATAAATGGTGTTCGCAACAATACATGAGACGAGATAACTCCACGGTCCACAATATATAAAAGCTACAACAATTTAGATCTATGGAATTGTATAAAATCTTACTTTAATTTGACCGATATTTTGACATTTGTTTTTTTAATGCTGGCATTGGAAACATTTATTTATTTATTGAAATTAACGGACATAGTCCAATAAAATATAATACAAAAAAAATATTGATCGTATTATTTGTATAAATATATTTATTATACAGGGTTATTTGGAAAACATTAATAACCAGCAGGTCTATAGATTCCTGCCTTGATTATGAGTCGAAAATGTTCAAGCTATCATGACCTAATATCAATAGTTATGGAGATATGCGACATCAAAGTTTGCATTTTTTTTCAATATTTCTGACTTGTTTTTTGTAAAACGTTGGACTATCATTACATTAACTTATATCGATTACGTAAAATTCATAAGTTTTAATACAAGTTATATAAAATGATAAAAACCCTGAAAAATTTCCAATTGGAATGTTTTCCAATAGGAATTCTAAGGTTTTTATTATTTTATTTGACTTGTATTAAAGGGAATGAATTTTTCATATTCGATTTAAGTGCAATGATAGTCCAAAGTTTTACAAAAAATAAGTAAGATATATTGAAAAAAAATGCAATCTTTGATGTCGCATACTCCATAACTATTGATATTAAGTCGTGATAGCTTGAACATTTTCGACTCATAATCAAGGCAGAAATATAGTCCTGCGAGGTTATTAATATTTTCCAAATAACCCTGTATAAATATTATTTGATTAATTACACCTACATGTTTCGGAAAAACCCTTCCATCGTTGAAAAAATATAATACATACCATGAACCACATAAAATACATCACAATAAAAGTTATAGCAATTTAAAACAAAAAAAAGGACAAAAGAAAAGTACTAACAAGATGTAGACAAGATATGGACTATCTAATCAGAGATTGTTTGAATCTGGATAGACTTACATCGGAGAAGTCCAGATTCTGTCTTGAGTTTATAAGACGACATAACCGTTACATGGGAGCATGGAATCCATAATTAGTTCTATGATGGCTAAAGAACAACACTTCATTATTTCTGAAGAGATGAGTTATGAGTCAACACGGAGGGATATTGAATTTTATTTGGCCCAGTAAGGAAGGCACATCAGTGTGGCCGTTTAGTATTTTGAATATGGTGATTAAGTCAGTGTTTTTTGTATACATATATACATTTTTAATATTGACTCAATTTTACTGTACGAGTAGTCTTCTCTATCCAAGTCGATTACCCATCCTTATTTGTTTTTTTTTGGATACCAAATCACAGAGGCATATTCTAAGATAGGACGGACAAATCAACAGTAAAGAGTTTTGATAGGGTAAATATTTGTGAAATCAGAAGACATTCTGTTGACAAAGCCTAAGAGTTTTAAGGATTTATTTACCACGCAATCTATTTCTTCATTAATTGTAAGTTTATAGTCCAGAATAACTCCAAGGTCCTTAATAGACTACTAAAGGTCTAAAGATTAATAAAGGTCCTTAATACATCCAATTTTTGTACATGAAGCATGTACAATACTTACACCATTTGTAGCGTATTTATATTATAAGATGCTCATATGATTAAAATATCTTTTTGTACCCAAGTAAAATTATAAAAAAAAAACAATGAATTCTAGCGTCTTCGAGCCATGAAATAAGTTTTGGAATTGAGAGATCTAAATTCATTATAACGATCCTCCTTATGTGTTTATTTACTACTATTAAGCACAGAAAGAGCGTTGATGGATGAATGTGATATTAATGTGATATTATCGGGTCAAGCAGTAATTTAAACGCCCGCCAGCTCATTATTTTTTTACAGCAACATTAGCCGTCTGTAAGTTTTGTATCTAATTTATATTTATGGTGAACAAGTGAGCGATCTGACACCATATTTCATTTAAAAAAATATATTTGTAATACGGACTTTATAATACGGAATTGAAAATTGAATTTTATAAAATATTGTCACGTGTCGTGGCCGCGGGAGGAATTGATGAAAAAGATGGAATTTTATAATGGATTTATTAAATGTTGATTAATTAATTGATCAAACGTACCAAGTCACTTGACATTATTTAACTTAACGCTGTTATTTTAAATGATCATCATCATCATCACTCTTGGCACAACAACCCTTGGTGGGTCTTGGCCTCCTCAAGAATCTTCCTCCACTCATCTCGGTCGTCATCATCTGTTCTCCTTACAAATCTAAACCAACCCAGACTAAGACTCTAATTTTGCATACTTATTGGCTACATTTACCTCCTCTCCTTTACCCCTCCCCCTCCCCGTGACATATTTTCCATACAAATCTGTATCGTTCCACCGATCTGACCCAAATTTTGCATACATATTCCTGATGACCTGGCAGAAAAAAATAGGCTATATCTCTTCCCTGGACATCCTACCCATCCCAGCCTTGATTAAATGGATACATTGTTTTAATTACAGACTTTGCAAAACAATGGAACCTTTGTTTCCCCCCACAAACTTGTTTTCAACTTTATTCTTAACCTATGCAACGCCGGGTATGAATAGCTAGTAATTCATAAATTGTTAAACACATAAGCCTGAGCTGAAATATTCGCGTTCGTTTGCAAGTTCTTTTTAAAATATTTGTCATAATTTAACAAATGTATTTATGAGACAAGAAATTTAGAAAAGGAACTTATTTGTTTCAACATATTTTCATGATTTAAGAACATATTTACTGGATTTGGTCCACAAAGGGATAGTCTTAATTAAGATAAATTATAAAACTCTCCCAGAGACGTGGCTACTATGTCTTTATTAACATTAATATATAATATATTTTTGTATTTATTATAGACACTAGCAAGATAATGGGTACATGAAAATCTAATTATAAAACATTATAAATGAAGACTATGCCCATTATCCCAATTACAAGTGTCTTCGGCACGCTTAGGCAACATGAATTTTTACATTTATGTATATTTTACATGTACATTTATGTGTATTATATATTTAGTGTTTGAATTTAGTGTGACCATAAAAGAATATGTAAATAAATAATTGATTTAATGGATCTATAGGTTAAGGTCATTGTTTAGATAATGGATGATGTGTATGAGTGAATTTTTGAACGATGATAAGGTATCTGCAAGAATATCAGCATCAATGTTAGGGTCAGCACAATACATATTATATGTGCGACACAACCTTGTGATGGGAGAAAAATAACTAATATTATTAGTATGCTGGCTTATTCTAAAGAGTTCTGGGTTTCTTACACGGGGTTTAACATGCAAATTTATGTCAGATAGAGAAAGAGAATCCATAGCTCCGCTGAGAATCTTGTGCAGCACAACGAGATCGGATATTTTCCGTCGGAACTAAAGATTGTGCATCTTGAAAAAGGCAAGATCTTCATAGCTGTGAAGGTTATTGTGTTGACCAGCTTTGTATGACAAAATACGTAGAAAATGCACTTTTTCGATTCTCGCAACATGTGTTGTATAATAAGATGACCAAATAACTGACAAATATTAGGTCCTTACATATGAAATTGAGGTTTTGCCGTACTGGCAAATTTGATCTCAAATATCTTCTCTTTGGCTAGGAATTCCAAATCCAAATTTATACAGCTATTTACTCATGTATTTGTGTTTTGAAAATTATAATTCATTTGTTTTTTCCTCAATTGTTTTTTTCTTTGCGTCACTCAGTTTACAAAATGAAAAACTTGAAATATCGCGTTATTTACGAGTACGAGTTCCACCGTGGCACCAGTGCTGCAGAAACGGCTCGAAGGATTAATGATGTGTATGGCGACGGTGCCGCAAAAGAAAACACAGTGCGTTTTTGGTTCCAACGTTTTCGTTCTGGAAATTTCGACCTGCAGAACAAGCCCCGTGGACGGCCGGAGACCAAAGTTGATAATGAAGAATTGAAGGCTATTGTGGAAGCGGATCCATCGCAAACCACATCCGAGTTAGCTGCAGGCGGCGGTGTTAGTGATAAAACTGTTTTAATCCACTTGAAGCAAATTGGTAAGGTGAAAAAGCTTGAAAGGTGGGTACCTCACGAATTGAGTGAAGCAAATCAACAAACGCGCGTTGACTGCTGCGTTGCATTACTCAACCGGCCCAATAATGAAGGGATTTTAAATCGAATCATTACCTGTGATGAAAAGTGGATCCTGTACGATAATCGGAAGTGCTCATCGCAATGGCTGGACCCTGCCGAACCAGCCAAACCATGCCCCAAGCGAAAATTGACTCCAAAAAAGTTACTTGTGAGCGTTTGGTGGACTAGTGCTGGTGTCGTTCACTACAGCTTTCTTAAATCTGGCCAGACGATTACGGCAGATGTCTATTGTCAGCAACTGCAAACCATGATGGAAAAGCTAGCTGCTAAACAACCGAGGCTGGTTAATCGCTCTAGGCCACTGCTGCTTCATGATAACGCTAGACCACACACTGCACAACAGACGGCTACCAAATTAGAGGAGCTTTAATTGGAATGTCTAAGACATCCACCGTACTCTCCAGACCTTGCCCCAACAGATTACCATTTTTTTCGAAATTTGGATAACTTCTTGCAAAGGAAAAAATTCAACTCCGATGGGGCAGTCCAAACCGCCTTCAAAGATTTTATTGATTCCCGTCCGAATGGTTTTTTTTAGTAAAGGGATCGATGAACTACCTTTGAGATGGCAAAAGTGCATAGATAGCAATGATACATACTTTGATTAAATAAACATATTATAATAAAAAAAAATCGGCTTTATGTTCCTCCCATACTAAACCTCAATTTCATATGTAAGGACCTAATATAACTTCATACTAGTGATATATAGAGAATTTTTAGACTATGAGGATTTTTAAAGTCGTGAGTAATTCTGGTTATAAATCCAAATATATGTACTATAAGTATGGTTTGTTCATGATATTATCAAAGTGGTTTCTAAAAGTGAGCTTGGAATCTAGCATGATGGCCAGATCCCTTGTTGAATCAACTTTAGCGAGTGGTAGTGATATTAATATTTAATATAGAGGTATCATTAGTGGCGACATCGATAAATGTAAACTATGTCATGGTCATTACTTATTTTAGATCATAGATGGTGCTATCAAATATTTGAAAAAAATACAGATAAAAAATATATCGATAGTCCATACCTGAATTTGCAAAAACAATTTTCGTTATACTGCCTTAAATCATCCGATTTACTCTATATTTTTGGATAATTTAAAAAAATATATATTAGCTTTATTTTAAAACACACTTTGTTTGAAACTGAAATTATTTTTTTTAACATTGTCCGAAAATACCGAGACTGGAAGACTTCCATACCTACTTTCCCATAAAAAAATATTAGGTCCTTACATACGAAATTGGCGTTTAGTATGGGAGGAACATAAAGCCGATTTTTTTTTATTATAATATATTTATTTAATCAAAGTATGTACCATTGCTATCTATGCACTTTTGCCATTGTAGTTCATCGCCATGCCATATCATAGGTAGTTCATCGATCCCTTTACTAAAAAAACCATTCGGACAGGAATCAATAAAATCTTTGAAGGCGGTTTGGACTGCCCCATCGGAGTTGAATTTTTTCCTTTGCAAGAAGTTATCCAAATTTCGAAAAAAATGGTAATCTGTTGGGGCAAGGTCCGGAGAGTATGGTGGATGTCTTAGACATTCCAATTGAAGCTCCTCTAATTTGGTAGCCGTCTGTTGTGCAGTGTGTGGTCTAGCGTTATCATGAAGCAGCAGTGGCCTAGAGCGATTAACCAGCCTCGGTTGTTTAGCAGCTAGCTTTTCCATCATGGTTTGCAGTTGCTGACAATAGACATCTGCCGTAATCGTCTGGCCAGATTTAAGAAAGCTGTAGTGAACGACACCAGCACTAGTCCACCAAACGCTCACAAGTAACTTTTTTGGAGTCAATTTTCGCTTGGGGCATGGTTTGGCTGGTTCGGCAGGGTTCAGCCATTGCGATGAGCGCTTCCGATTATCGTACAGGATCCACTTTTCATCACAGGTAATGATTCGATTTAAAATCCCTTCATTATTGTGCCGGTTGAGTAATGCAACGCAGCAGTCAACGCGCGTTTGTTGATTTGCTTCACTCAATTCGTGAGGTACCCACCTTTCAAGCTTTTTCACCTTACCAATTTGCTTCAAGTGGATTAAAACAGTTTTATCACTAACACCGCAGCCTGCAGCTAACTCGGATGTGGTTTGCAATGGATCCGCTTCCACAATAGCCTTCAATTCTTCATTATCAACTTTAGTCTCCGGCCGTCCACGGGCCTTGTTCTGCAGGTCGAAATTTCCAGAACGAAAACGTTTGAACCAAAAACGCACTGTGTTTTCTTTTGCGGCACCGTCGCCATACACATCATTAATCCTTCGAGCCGTTTCTGCAGCACTGGTACCACGGTGGAACTCGTACTCGTAAATAACGCGATATTTCATGTTTTTCATTTTGTAAACTGAGTGACGCAAAGAAAAAAAACAATTGAGGAAAAAACAAATGAATTATAATTTTCAAAACACAAATACATGAGTAAATTGCTGTATAAATTTGGATTTGGAATACCTAACCAAAGAGAAGATATTTGAGATCAAATTTGCCAGTACGGCAAAACGCCAATTTCATATGTAAGGACCTAATATAATTTAGTCTCTATGAGATATCAAGAAAATATATGAGGCGAGTGTTGAAGGCAACAGGAATAGAGGGCGTCCGCGAAAGACCTGGCACGATCAGACACTACAAGTATTTGAGGATGGCCCTGTTAACAGGGCCATCCTCAAATACGGTTGTTGCGGCTTTTAAAAGCCGCAACAACCGTAGAA